>LKCN02000010.1:792709-881571 GCA_001633055.2 Ophiocordyceps polyrhachis-furcata BCC 54312
CCTGGGCAGCCTTCTCCTCTGCTTCCCGGACGGCCTTCGCCTCCGCCTCCCGGGCAGCTTTTTGCTCTTCTTCTTGGGCGCTCTCCCCCTCTGCATCGTTAAAAGATAGGTCTTCTCCTCTCCTTGCTGCGTTTGCGGTGAGAAGATTGAGCCTATCCCGATCCTTCTTAGGCAGGCGGCCGTTGTCTAGGAGTCTCTTATTGAGTGTAGCAAGCTCCGCCTTCTCCTGGGCCACCTTAGCCTCCCGGTCGGCCTTCTCGTCGGCTTCCTGATCAGCCTTCTCCTCTGCTTCCCGGACGGCCTTCGCCTCCGCCTCCCGGGCAGCTTTCTGCTCTTCTTCTTGGGCGCTCTCCCCCTCTGCCTTGTTAAAAGATAGGTCTTCTTCTCTCCTTGCTGCGTTTGCGGTGAGAAGATTGAACCTATCCCGATCCTTCTTAGACAGGCGGCCCTTGTCTTGGAGTCTCTTGTTCAATATAGCAAGCTCCGCCTTCTCCTGGGCCACCTCAGCCTCCCGGTCGGCCTTCTCCTGTGCCTCTTGAGCGGCCTTGTCTTCTGCTTCCTGGACAGCTTGCTCTTGTGCCTCCTGAGCGGCCTTGTCTTCTGCTTCCCGGACAGCTTCCTCAGTCTCATCACGAGAGGACATAGTCTCTGCCCTCCTTGCTGCGATTGCCGTGAGAACATCGAATCTTTCCTTATCCTTCTTGGGAAGTTTGCCTTTCTTGAATTTCTTCCTTTTCAATGCGGCCAGCTCTTCTTCCTCCTGGGCTATCTCAGCCGCCTCAGCCTCGAGACGAACCCTTTCTTCATCCGTCTTCTCTTCAGCCTTTGATAAAGGCTTCTCCTCTGCTTCTGGTTCCTCAGCTTCGTCAATCGCCTGGTCAATCCTCACCTTGCCGGCCTTTTTCTTTTCTTTTTCCAGCTTTCTCATTTCTTTGGCGCTCAACTTGAGCAGCTTCTCGTTCTTTGCCTCTCCATTGAGTTTGTCCTTGTTGCTCTTCTGTTCGTCACCCTCGGGCGTGGGAAACATGCCCCACGTGGGAGGATCGAAGTTTCCTGCTTCAGTGTGAGGCTCAGCAGTGTTCAAGGTGGAGAAAGGGGGCGTTGGGACCGGGGGCGGCAGGTCAGCCAAGGCCTCATGGCGGTGGTTGAACTCCGGTGAAGTCCAGGCCCAAAGTTCGCTCACGCCCCCGTGGTCCCTGGTCTCTTCTACGGAACTGGGTTGGATTTTCTCACCCTTATTCACCTCCACGACATCCACCAACCCTTTCTTCACCCTTTTCCCGGAAAATTCGGCCGAGGACTGGTCGGCGGGCTCCTCGATGTCGTCGGGCTTCCACGAGCCTTCACCGCAAGCTTCCTTGTCCTTGTCTTTCGACGCAACGAAATCCCCGTTGCCAGAGATGTCGACAGAGACTGTGGAGTCCTGCTCGTTAAAGTCCATGACGTCAGAGAACTTCTTTTCGCACTCTCTGCTGTCATCTGTCGTTGAGACCTTTTTCATATCCTTCTTATCGCCAGCGCTGGGAAATTGGCTGATATCGTCGAGTATTGTGTCTGATTTGGGATTTAACAAAGGAAATTGCTTCGCGTCGCCTTCAAGCAACGCCCTCTTCTTTTTCTTGTTGCCCTTTTTGGACGTGGTCTCCAATGAATTCGATCTTGCTGTGTCGGCCGCAGTTGTGTTTGTGTTGTCATTCTGCGGCTCTGATGGGTGGTTCGACTCGGTATCTGCTCCTCTTCCCTCATATGAGGCCGGCCACTGGACGGCATCGTCCTCCTGCGCGGAATAGCCCGACACGTCTGGGGTGGTGCGACTGGCGTCTTGCGCCCTCTTGGGCTCATCACAAGGCATCGTCGTCTTCTTTTTCTTGTCCTTCTTGAAGGGCTTGGCATCGTACTCATCAACTTTGTCTTTCTCAGGCTCCGGTTTTGGGTCTGAAGCAGAACCCAATACTTCATCCGTTGTAGCATACAGCTGAGGATAGGTAGCTTTGTTCTTGCTTTTCTTTCCCCTTTTAATAGTTGCAGTGGCAAGCAAGTCGTTGGCTGCAGGTTCTGGAGCAGCAGCAGGTGCTGGATCAGAGACAGAGGCATCGTGTTTCTTCTTCGTCTTGTCCTTCACCGGCTTACCCCAGTCTTCTTCCCAGTAGTTGTCACCGTCGTTGTCAACCTTTTCAGGAGGTGCGACGCCAAAGGTGGGAGATGTAGGTTCCGTCTGCTCGAGTATCTGCTCAGATTCAGGGCTTGCTTTAGCGCTGTCTCGCTTGCCATTTTCTCTTGGAAGTGTCCATCCCCATTCCGAACATGACTTCTTTTCATCAGCTTTGCCACCGTTGGCCTTATCCTTGTCACCATCGACGGCATCAAACACGAAGGGCGTGCTGATCTTGATCTTTGACTTCTCACTGTTCGTGCTCCAAGGATTCGGGTCCAAGTCGAACTTCCTCTCACCAGCACCTTGCTTGATAATATGGCCGCTGCCGACGGCGTTGGCCCAGCTCCCCGAAGCCATACCATGTTCCCAACTGGAGCCCCAGCTGGCGACACCATTATTGTTTTGCGTTGAACAGAGCTTCGGATCGTTGGTGCCTCTGTCATCTCCCAATTTGATTTCCTGTAACGTTTCGCCGTCGATACCTGAATCAGTAATACCTGAGTTTGTGGTTGGCTCAACATCGGCATTTCCCTTCTTGCCTTTCTTCTTCTTGCCCGTCGTGACGTCGGCCCATGGGGGGCCGGTCATCGGTTCCTCGGCATCGATCTCGTTGGCGTCCTTTCCCTTGTCCTTGTCATCGTCCCCACCGTCTCCAGGCTCGGCATTGCCACCTCCGTCTGCGGCGTCATCACCTCCTTCGCCGTTACCGTCCTGACCGTGGCCGTCATCGTCGCCACCGTCTCCGCCCTCGTTCTCTTCAGCTCCATCTTGCCTTCGTTTTTTCTTCGGGTTGTGTTTGTTTTGCTTCTTTTTCTTCCCATTTCTCTCATGAACTTGCTGTGCTTCCCAGTCCAGAGTGACATCAAAGGCAGGGTCTCGGAAAAGGCCGCTCTCAGCGTCAGAACGCTTCTGCATGGGCGCCTCTGGATGGAGCAAAATGGCACTAAAACGGCAAGCAGGCAATCTTTGACGAGCCGTGGACTCGATGACGTCGTCAGGGTCTGTGATCTGCTCGCAATTCTCCACCACATCAAGCGTTGTAGACGACCGGTATGAAAGCCTCGAAGACCCGTAAGGAGCACGAATTGAATTGACAGTCCGCAGCCGAGGCGCCGGTGTTATCGTAAACCCCTGTGAGGGCGGGAGAGTTAGCACTGCTCCTGAACGGCCTGTCCCCGCACGGCCGAAACCAAACCCCGCACGCCAGGTGAAGGGGGGAAGTTCGGACGAAGGTTATGATGACAATAGGCTCGGAGGCGAAGTGGCTACTGGCGAGCGCGCGGGGAGGGGGCGGATGTGCCCAAGTGCAAGCGCAGCGCCGAACAGCCGTGCAGAAGGAGAAATTACCTTTGAACTCCGGACTTCATCAACCCATGCGCGGGAAATGATTTGCAGTTGAGCGTGCAGCGGAAGCCCATCCCACCTGGTCGCTAGAAAACGAGGCTTCGTCCAGACCGGCTTGTTGCTTATGCAGCTCGGTGGTATAGCCAAAACCTGAGCCGCCGCCATTATTGAAGGCAGTCGGTTCAAGATCGGGGGCGGCGAGAGGAGTTCGGTGACTATCGAAATCGCGGATGCGGCGCAATTCGAGGTTGTTTGTAGGTCTGCGCGACGAGGGGAGTGATCGTCTTGCTGGTGTGTGTGGGAGAAAGCTGCCCTGTTGAATGGCAAGAAGTTTGCAGCTTTTCAGTTGAATCGCGCCTCTCGCAGGCCGAAGCTCTGATTGATAATTGTGCGTATCGCAGCCGCAGCAAGTAGGTAGGTAGGTAGTAAGGTATGTAGCGTTGGTGGAGATGCCCCCTGCTTCGGCGAAAAGGCGTAGCAGCAACGTGCATCGAGGATAAGGCAAGGATTCGCAGCTGCCCCGGTAATGCGACGGTGCGAGCAATGAAGCGATGCCAAAAGGTGAACCCTTCTGTCTCGGTCCACTGAGCTGTAGGTGGAAAGGAGACGCTGGTGGACGAGGCGGTGATAGAATCGGCCGAGAGCGAACCACCAATAAGGCGGGTGGCGTCTTTTCAGGGAGAAAGGGGAGGGGAGAGAAAGAAATAGGATATGTATGTACGAAGAGGTTTTTGCTGCTGCAGACCAGGAGAGAGGGGGCACCACATCCGTCACGCAGACACGCGTCGACGAGCTGTGACTGGCTGCCCCTGCTGTCGGCTGTGTGGTGGGTGGGTGTTAATAGTTTGTACCTACCAGTTAACAGAGAGGCGCTGACCAGTGACCACCTTTTCCCTCCTTACAGAGTCGACACAGGGGCGCCAGAGGGCGAGTGAGATGTCTCGGAGGCTTGCTGAGATCCTTACGCTGGAAAACCTACCTACCTTCCTGCCTACTACCTCCTCCCTATCTGTCTCTCCAGTATAATAGATGATACAAACGCTACAACTCATGGTCTCGGAGAGAAAGGCTCACGAACGGAGGAACTCTGCAGGTACCTCGAATCTCCGTTGTGCGCAAAGACAGGTACCTGGCGAATACCGCTTTGTCGATGTCTTCCGCGGACTACCTCTTCTCCCTGTCTCTCTTCGCCCATGTCAGACGTCAGTCAGTTGACGGGGGGGGGAGGGGCAGTCACAAGGGCGGCATTCGAGCACATGCGCCCCAACAACCCGTCTTCTTTGGCGATGATCGCCTTGAATCAGCGCCCACAGCTGAGCACTGCAACTTGCGACCTGTGGCTGCGTGGGTGTGTGACGATGCTGCGAATGAAGTAGAAAAAAAAAATAGTAACACCCTCTGTGGTATTTGTTCGATTAAACAGGTAGGTAGGTATGAAGGTACCCAGGTCGGCGGATTTTATTTCAAAATGGCCGTATGTACGGATCAGAAGTCTTAGAAGAGCCCCGAGCTTTGTTGGGTTGCCAACATCATCAAGGAGCTGAGGCCAATGTCTTTCTTCTTCACCTTTCTCTTCCTGTCACCTAAATTTAGCAAGTAGTTGGTAGGAAGGCAGCTTCTCTTTCTCTCTCTCTCCCTCTCTCTACACATTTCTCATTCCAACCTGTTTGATACACAACATGTCCTCTCCTTTTGTATTCGGCTTGCTGCATTCGCCCAACCCGGCCCGGCTGACTGGGGCAAGCTCTTCTCACCGCCTCAACCACACCATTCGCGAACAAAAAGCAACTATGGCATCACTGAATGTACATACATACAGACACAGTACTACTCTAAGGACTTTACTTTCTTAAGTATCTTCAACCGTATCCGTACACTTTCCGTTATCTCAAACCGGATTTCATGTGCTGCAAGTTCCATACATATCTATATACATATACAAATTGCGGCCCGGCGTGCGGATAGGCGAGGAGGCATCGTAACTAGCATCAGGCGGTCAGACCCGACGAAGACTTTTTTTTTTGTTTGCCTCTCCGCTCCGACCCGAAGCCGCGCCTGTCGCTCTGCAAAACGCGCGACACAGTTGCATTGCAAGCAAGTTAGATTAGTATTACCATCGACCGCAGATCCGCGTCGCAATTGGCTTTTCCTTGCCCTCACCGATGTTTCTTCTGGCTCTTTTGCCCGAGACACAAAACATCAGGATGCTGACAGTGCTTTGTTATCGGCAACACGCAAACCATGTCTGTCAACTGCCTGCCTGTCTTCAGCTCCATCCAGAGTTTGCTTGCCCACTTTTCACAGGCACAATTGATTTCCAGCATGCGGCCTATACATAGGTATGTAGGTAGGTAGGTATGCTGGAAGGCATGTGTCGAAGGTACGATGGCCATAGATCCCAAACTTCGCCTGCCCTGATGACAAGTTAAACACGCTCAATTCGATTGACTAGGTAGGCAGGCCCTCGTAGTGCGTCATATGATCATAACAACATAAATTTGTGTGCGTTTCCTGTTCCACACTCTGCTGGTGAAGGGTGTTTGTTAGTATGGGCACGCAACCTCAGCAAAACTCAACTCAACCTCTCCCCTCAACCGCCCCGAAAGAACAAAGGTCTATCCGCCGCCGCCACCACCGTCCCACGGCAGCCCCTTCATCGACCGCCAAGGTCGCTGGTGTATCCTACCTCCCCATAGCCTCGACTCATGCCGGCGCCCTTTCCATATCCCGTACCGGAGCCGCTTATGTAGCCAGCCTCGTCGCCCTCTTCATAGTCGCTAGCGTCAAACGAGGATCGACCGCTCATCTCGTCGTCCATACCGCCACCCGCATCCGCCTGCGCCCAGTTCATCTGCGCCAGAGCAGGGTACTGAGCCAAAAGCGCGGCCGGTAGCGCATAGTTGCCCGCCGCGTCAGTGGGATATCCGGCGGTCGTATCCATGACCATGGGCTGGGGCGCCGCCATGTTCTGGGTCATGTTCTGTTGCTGCATATGCTGTTCCTGCCATACGCGATGCCGTTCGATAATCTCCTCGTCTAGCAGTGGTTTAATGCAGATCCGGCCAGCCTCGGATCGAAAATGGCGACCGAGTGCGTCGGCGCGAGCAAATCGTCGGTCACAGCCCCATTGTCCGCCGGCCTTTAAGTCGCCCTTGCAAACAAATTTCTTCTGTCCGGAATGAAGGCTTTCATGTCTTTTGCGGTCATGCTGACGAGCAAAAGCCTTGCCACACACAGTGCACACGAAGGGCCGCTCATCAGTATGGGTCCTCAAATGGGAACGCAAGTTGTATGCCCTTGTGAATCGCTTGGGGCATAGGCTGCATTGGAATGTCGCCGGATGCTTCTGCACCCGCTTTGCTACTCCCGGATCCTGGCTGCTTTGGTATTCGGGGTCTGCCAAGCGCAGGGCAATGACGTTGTTGGGCACTGACGATGTTGACTGTCTCCTCCTTTGCAGGGGCGATGAGGCTGCTTGCCGGTCTAAAGGCGACAACGAGCGAGCAGATTCCGGTCGTGCCGCCAAGTCGGATCCGCGAGATGGCAAGAGACTTTCCGCACCATTCGATCGAGACAGGGAGGGCCCCCCAGGCCGGAACGGATCTGTAACGGAGCGAGGTCGCTTCGGCTGAAGCTTCGAGCGACCTGTTGCAGGAATTAGCCCGTTCATCATCGTCATCGGAAAATAAGCGGGACACGAATGCCGATGGGTTCTCCTACCTCTCTCGGGGGGTGTCAAAGAATCTTGATCCATGGGTGTCTTGGTAAGCTCGCAGGAGCCTGGCTTGTTAGGCGCATAGTCGATGTTTATAGCCGGGGGAGCCGCCATCTGCGAAGCATCGGCCCCGCCCGAGGTCTGCACAGAGCGGAATGAGTTTCCAGGGAGGTTCATGCCCAGGTATGTCCCGAAGCTGGCGCCGGAAGGCGGCATCCCGTACGCCGTGTTATTCATATCGGGAGATTGCTGGGGCTGGATGCGCGGGCTGATGGCCGGGCTGTGAGAGGGGCTCCTACCATATGATGCCGCGTTGCTATCGTTGATGCTGAAGTTACCGAACCCCAATACTTCAGGATATAAGTCGGACGCCCTCTGAAGGGGAGAGTAACCACCGTGCTCGTCAAAGCCGTCAGAAGAGATGAGATTGGGGGATGGAGATACGGATGAGACGTCGGAATATTCGGAGGGGCTTCGGCGGTGACGGAACTGCGGCTGTGTCCAGTCGACGGTTTGGTTGGGAAGGAGAGCGGCTTCCGGGGCGAGAGACACGTTCCTCGACTGACCCGCGCTGGAAGGCGAGAAGTGCTGCTGATTGAAGGCAGGCGAGTGCTGAGCCGACGCGGAATGGTGCCCTGGAGGATTTGGTGGAGTCGGGGAGCTGTGCGACTGGGGTGAGGTCATAGTGTTGAGATCATTCGATCCCAGGGTTGACCTCTCGAATAGGGGGACGTTGAGCTGATTGTTCTGTCCTCCCGAGGGAAAGAGGGAGAAGTCGCCGTCGTGGAGGTTTGATGATAAGTAAGGGGCCGTCGCGTGGGACTGCGTTTGAGAATCGAAGGATATGGTCGCCGCGGCGTCAGAGTCAGCGGTGACACTGGATGGCTCGCGCCCGAAGGACGCGCTCGGATCAAAAGCGGTGGTGGAGGCCGACTCGGAGGCGGCGGGCTGAGAGTAAGGCTGAGTGGGTTGGTGATGCGGATCGTCGAGAAAGTCGGGTTCGAAGGAAGGAGACGAATCTGCGGTCAACGCTTGATCCAAAGCAAGACCGAGGCCGCCAGAAGAGACTTCGGTGACGTAGGGGCCAGGGGAAGGCGAGGGGGCGGCCTGCTGATTTATGCTGAGCTGCTGGTTCTGGGCGGCCTCGGACGATGTCGTCCGGCAGTGGTGGGCCTCTTGATCCATGTTGATGGCTCGTGACGAAAATCGCGAGGCAGAATTTCCCCAGCCAACCCTTGAGCTAGCAGCCGAGAGGTTATGCCGATGGGGGCAGTGCACGCCAGGACAGCAGGCGATGCAAGGCGGCCGAGGGAAGGGGGAGGGGGGTGGGAAAAAAAAGGCACTTCCTATTGACAGAGCTTTCTGCGCCAGTGATGCGGCCCGTGCCAGCAAGTCGCAGGGGAGTCGCTGTATCTGTAGAGCGCCCCGAGGTTGGTGTCGCTTCCTGTGCCGCTCGCCGTCCTTGGCGCTAGCGCTGCCGGCGACGACGAGATGGTGAGGCGACGAGCCGGAAGGATATCTACCTACCTAGTAGGTAGGTAGGTCGCAGTATGGAGGTAGGGGAACGTGTGAGAGAAGCTCGTCGAAGGCAGCAACGAGCAAGTGCATGTAGGCGCTGAGCAACCGAAGGTACCGAGTTCGTAGTTTAGACAAAAGTAGTTTAAAGGAAGAGGTTGGCGTATCGTTGCCGGTACCAAAGGAGAAGAGAGCCGTCGTGGTAGGGCTGGGCGATGATAACTGACTTGCTCTGGTGGCGTGGCTCGGCGTGACAGCAAAATGAGGAGGGAGATGCGCCCGGTCGGGAATTATGGGTGCTTGGGGCTTTGTCAGGCATGGGTGGATGTACAAATAGTAGCATGGTACTAGTGGAGGTGGAGCCCTCGCGTCGAGTTCACTACAGAAGCGCCCAAAGTATCTGGGGGCAGTTTCGGAGCGGGTAGGTACATACTCCGTACAATATACCTAACAATAATTTTGGCCCTTTCAGCGGGGGCTGGAGCCGCAGATTGCAGCGGGATACGAGCAGTGGGTACAAAAAAGATGAGAATTGAGACAATACGGAGTACATATGTACGTAGTTTCCGTACCGTGATCGTATCAGAGACCGGACGGACGAGCTGCCATGGGTTTTTTTTTTTTTTTTTTTTCCCATTTTGGCCATTCCCTCGGACAGCCACGGCAGAACCGGCAAGTGCTGACACCACAACTTTGTTCAAACACGCATTTTGAACACACACACTCACTGGCTTACTCACCCACAACATGGCATGCGTCCGATCAATCGTCAAAATACATGCCAGGCCTTAAGCGAGAAGAAGCAAGATTCTATGTGGACACCACAAATTAAGTGAGAAGGATACCCGAGCGGAGAAAAACAGAAGAAGAGGAAGATGAAGGCTACTCCGTATCCGTAGTCGAGTCGGAGAGCGCCGCGCCAGGCTGACCGACAATAGGGCGGCCTGCAGTGCTACACAAATCACCAAAACCCAAGTATGGCATCCGACGAATGAGGATCACGTCCTTTTTTTTTCCTTTCTTCATGCCTCTCTAGGTGGAGTGATTAGGTACATGTGTGCAATGTATCTAATACATACATTCCCCTATATCTATGTTCGTATGTATGTGTACTGTGTACACGCACACATGGCGGGCGGGGCCGCACGCGCAGTCTTGGCTCGGGCCGTGGGAAAAGTCACCCTCCGACGATTATCGCATTCACTTATCACTCACTATCAGCCATCACCATTACCCAGCCTCATGACGCCTGTTTCCTAGATACCTACAGTAGGTCCCTAGCGTAAATAATAATAATAATATCAGCCATCACCCAATGTGTTTGCTGACCGAAAGCTGACTACCCTCCGGTCTGTTTCCAGCCCCCCTCATCTCATCCATGCTGTGTCCTCCTCGATCGCTGGCCGACTACTCGGACAGCTCTCACAATAGCTTCTAGTTCGTAGCCAACGACCTGGGGGCCATGCATACTAGGTGCCTATGTACATATATATACATATATACATACATACATACATACATCCTCTTCATGCCATACCCACGCCATGTTCCACCACAGCTCAGCTCTGACGCCGCGGAGGCCCTTCCAACAGTCGGCCCAGCTTACCATTAGGCTGACTTGGATCGCCGGTAGGGTTACCAGAGCTTATGAACCGTATCAAAGCCTTGCGGCTGCTTAGAATCCTACATGTTACGCCGTCCGCTTTGCGGCGCTCCCCCTAGTTCGGCGTCTACTGTTCGGTAAGCCTCATGCACTCTGCGTCTACTACCGCTATGCCTGCACTCTCGTTTCAAAAATCTTCACCATATAGCGAACAATTGTGTGCGTGCGTGTGTCTCACTCTCACGAGTCGTGCTTGTGCCATGCCATTGACGTAACGATGAGTCTGCTCATGCTTTCCTCAAACTTAAGCGCAAAGGCTCAAGCTAACAAGCAACGCGTGACAAGCAGCTCAAGCCCGACTCGACCGTTGTTTGTATGTATGCATGTATGTAAATATGTATGTATGTATGCATATCTTCCCATGTTGTTCTCATATCAAACAAAATCTATGTACATACGAATGTATGTATGTGTTGGTCTATCCCGTAACCTTGCTACCCAGGTATCTAACATGACTCGTGCTGAATTCTAGAGAGGAGATTTTCGCCGCCATGACCATGCACGCCTTTATCAACAACGCAAACGCAAAATGCCCAGCCCTCATCCCCATGCTTCGACCGCCCGCCAGAACACCCGTCATGCATGCAGGTTTAGTCGGGCCATCGTGATGTTGCTCTTCAACATCACCAAATAGAACTTTTGTTATCGTACAGTAATCGCAGGAGCAGGCGAGGTTTCGGCAGTTTCGAGCTGCAGAACATCGGTAGGGCGACCAACATTATCAGATGACCTCGGTCCGCTCGTAGCCCGCAGGCTTGAGGCTCGGCTTCGGTGCTTCGCGATCCTTGAATGTGCTCACGAACGGATTAGGGTCCTCTTTCTGGTTGAGGTTTCCGAGGGTATGGTTGACGCCGCGGTGCCCAGCCTCGTCAGCTCGAATGTAGAGAATGAGGTCCCTCATGGTGCGGTGCCCCTGGGGCATGTTCCAGTACTATCGAGGCGATCCACGTCAGCTTCAGCGTCATGAATGTGTGTGGCTGGTGGCCGATGCTTACTCCTATGGCAATGTCCGGGATTTGGAACTTGCTGTCGGACCATTTAGGCAAATGGCCCTGGTCAATCTCGTGAATGGCTCTCGTGTACGTGTGAACAGCCTCTTCCTCGAGATAACCAACGAAGCGGTGAACGACCTTGGGATGAAGCAGATAGGCAATGAAGAGCCCGTTGAAGAAGACACCTTGCGCGCCGATGATCATGAGCTTCATGAACCAGCCAGGCTCGCACATCTTCATAAACGTGAGGAGGTGCATTCGCTCGTTGTAGCTCTCCTCCAAGAGCGTCTCAATCCAGCCGTTGTCACGTCGCATGTGCCGCAGGCTATTTAGGTGGCGAAGCATGCCGGCCACCATGCCTGGCACGCCGGCGATGCTCTCCAAGAAGACAAATCGGACGAGCTACGGGATTGTTAGCGGAAGTAGGAGTCTAGAAATCAAAGGGGGGCAACGCACCCATTGAGCCTCAGTCAATGGCTTCTCTGCGACAACGGCTGTGGTGGGATTTTTCTTGTCGACCTGCTGCTCATTGTCCATACCGGTGGCCTTGTCCATCCAGTATCGTGCCATGCGGACAATCTTCCAAGCGGCCCAGTCGCTGAAATTCCTTGGCTTGCGGTGGGCTGGGACCACAGCAGTCATCTCCTCGGCCGTGTAGCCATGGTGAGGCCATGCAGGCTTGGTCTTGAGGATATGAGGGGTGTCTTTGACGGGGAAAAAGTCGCGAAGGCGCGTCGTAGGGGTGGTCGAGAACTGCTGCCGCGGTAACAAGAAGCCCGCACGGAGGGCACAGCAGCGATAGCGGCCGTTTTGGATGACGACAGCGTGCGCCAGCTTGATCGCGTAACGCGAACCGTTGACCTGAGGCTGAAACGTGGTGAATATCATCAGGGACGCAAGTGAAGTCGGGTATGTTGTATAAGTGAGATTTGCTCTGAATGTAGTATGCATGTAAGTGCCTAGTAGGGAGGTATGTAGGTAGGCAGATTGGTTAGTGGTTATGTGAACCGACACACGAAACGCAGCTCGACTCTCGTCTTATATAGGCATGTATGTACATATGTATGTACATACATATATGTAGTCCTCAGCAAAGAATGGGGGAGGGAGGGCCGAGAGCAATGCTAGGGAGAAAAGAGGAGAAGGATGGCCAATTCGGCGGCGGGTGTCCTGTCCTGAGCTCGGTGGCTTACACACACTTTGCGAATCCCACGACCTAACCCTACAACAATTTTGCAGATAGATAGATAGATATATATGTATGTATAAACAACATACATATGTACATATGTACATATATGTACATACATACGTACATGCCAGTCGATTCTTTTGCTCTGCTCATCATCAAAGTCCCGGAACTGACTCTGAGTGTCGATTGGCTACTCCCTGAGTCTTGACTCACGCACGCATCGACGAGCGCCACAAGGTGAATTTCGGGAAACTTCGGGCACAGTCATCGTAGACGGGATTTCTCGGGGCTGTCGCGCTAGGTCAGGTGCCCGATCCGTCGGGCGTCATATTCCGTACATATGTACACACATACATATCCGTACATACATATCCGTACATACATATGTATGTACATATGTATGTATGGTTTTTCCTTTTTTTGATGCCGCCCGGCTAGACTATAATAAGAATTTAATACGGTGCGTAGACCATCGCAGGCTCACTAACAAGCTACGCTGACGCCAGGGGCGCCATCCCGTTAGTCCCCGTACTCATATAACGATTTTCCGCAAAGAGATAACCAGAACCGGATAGTAGGTACCTGGATACTCTATAAAGACTTTCAGACCTTCTTGCCCTCCTCCCGCCCTGCCGATCGCCGCTCCCATCGTCCCGCACACCCATAATTGCCACTGGCCGTCTTCTGTGCACCACAAAATAATAAAAACAGAAGAAAAAAACATCAAGAACCCAACTCCTCCAGGGCTGTCACTGCCTCTCGGCAACGCTCACAATCGTCTGCACCAGCCATGTCTCCGCCAAAGCAATGGGGTAAGTGGTCCTTCGACGGCTCCTTGACCACCGCACCCGCTGACCAGAGGACTGCTTCTCGTAGACGAAGAGAGTGATTCCAGCACCCCCCCCTCGTCTCCTCCGGTCAAGGCTGCCCGTCGGCGGCAATTCGACGACGAGGAAGATGATAGCAATGTGAGCGACATCCAACTCACCATTCGCCCGATGTCGGTGTTGCTCACCACTGTTGCAGGTCGTCGACTCCTGGGACGCTGCCGAGGATTCCGAGGTAGAGCGTGAAAAGGCGCGCAAGATTGCCGAAGCCAAGGCCAAGGCAGCAGCAGAAGAAGCCGCAAACAAAAAATCCAAGACCCAGCGCGTAGCAGATCACCAGGCGGAGCGCGCCCGCCAGCGCGCTGCCGAAGAGGACGAGTCTTCCGACGAGGAGGAGACTGATGCTCAGCGCCGCCAACGATTACGTCGCACCGAAATGGAGTCCGATCTCCGAAATGCCGAAGACCTCTTCGGCAACGTCGGCATCAGTAGCGGCCGCAAGGCTGCTACTGTAGGGACCTCCGTTACTGTCGATCCGAACGACCCCACCAGCACCGTCAACCTCGCCACTCTACCCCTCTTCAACCCGCAGACGAAGAGCCAGTTTGAGCAACTGCGTTCCACCGTTGGCCCCCTCATCGCCGCAAACTCCAAGAGGGCCCATTACGGTCTCTTCCTCGAAGAGTTTGTCAAGGAATTAGCCAAGGAGCTGTCTAGTGAACAGATCAAGAAGGCCGCCAGCGCTCTCACCCGCCTGGGAAATGAGAAGATGAAGGATGAGAAGGCTGCAGACAAGGGAGGTAAGAAGACAAAGGCTGCTAAAACCAAGACCTCTCTCGTCACCAGCCGCCCGAACGCGACGGCAGACCTCGCCACATATGACGACGATGGTGCTTTTGGGGAGTGAGTCGGATTGTCAGTCCTTTTGCTACAGTTTCTGTATTGACACCCGTTCAGCGATGACTTTATGTGAGCCTGCAGACGAGCAAAGAAAAGATCAGACTGCCGGAACACACCCGATGCTACCGGTTCGCCCTCCGTATTGATGTGCGCGTTCAACTCCCATAACATTTTAGGAGCATGCGCCTGGAGGTCATTTCTCTGAGTGAGCCTGTCGCCGTCTTCTCTGCTGGTTAAGCCGTGTCCATAGTACTGCGGCTTTTGAGGCTCGGCCTTGGGTGACGACTGCGGGGAAGTAGGGGCAATCGCAAGAGCCGGTGGTAGGGCTCAGGAGAGGACAGAGCGTTCAGACACAAGTACCCAGTCATTTGGGCTTAATGGAGGAATTCATGTGGTGGTTGCCTTAGATAATGACCTCGGGGCTGGTTCACTTCGACTTGGAATCTTTATCTACCCCATACGCATACGCACGCAAGACGGACGGCCAAGCAGCGTCCAGCAGATAGGAGTGGCGGCTCTCCAGGCTCTACCATGCGAGGTATCAGGTAACATGCATGGGTCCAGATGTTACGCAGCACACTCGCAATCGCACTTCTCATGATGGGTACCATTTCATATCAAGACACGCGCTCGTGCATTCAAATTGCAATATGGATGATCCGCGTAGAAGAGAGAGACGTAACAGCCGTTGGTGATTATGATACACTCACTCGTCGACTATGTGTGACGTATTATATATGGCCTCCGGCGCTTCATGCCTCATCCGCCTAACCCATCGGCCCTTCCCGTCGTCGAGAGGTAAAATGCTCGGGTCAAAGAGGGACAGGTGAAGGGACAGAAAAGCAGGTAAGCCGTATCGGAGAGGAACCAGAGATGACGGTTCACGCGTGATGTTGCTACACGACATTGCCGGCCATGCCCATGAACAGCGCGTGCACAGCCAGTGACAAGGTCCAAAAGCCAACCTTTTTGAACCGACGAACCCGGCTTTGCTGGTTTTCCACATCCTTTGCGAATGCCTCGTACGTCTCGGCCGACGCGTCATTCATCAGTCCGCAGTCGAAGGCGGTCCAGCTACCGTCGAAATCGCCGACCTCTTTGACGATGCGGCAGGTGATGGGGATGTACGTCTTCTTCGCGTTGATGTAAGCGACAATGGGCCGCACGAGGGCCTGGTTGACGTATGATATGTCTCGCGTGAAGAGGGGCACAGCCGCCTTGACGTCGTTGAGATGAATGCGCAGGTCCATGATGAGGAACCGTGGACCGTTGGCGTTGTTACTGTTGCCGTTCCCATTCCCGCTTGACCTTTGCTCGGCATCCCCGCCAGCTGATGAGTGTTTTGACGCCTCGGACCCGTGTCCCGGGGCAAAAGTGGCCGGCGTTGCTTCGGTGGCGATCTGAAGCAGCTGGGCGCGGTTGAAGATCACTACCTCCTCGAGCTGGTCGTAAAAGTCCGTCATGACCTTGGCGATGCCCGCGTCCGTTTCGGCCGGGAACATGACATCCGCCACAATGTCCACGTTGCCCTCGTATATCCATCCAAAGGGCCCTTCGACGCCGCGGTTCAGGTGGTCAATCCTCAGCCCGTCTATCCTGAGCCTGCTGCACTTCTTCCAGGTACTCGTCTCTCCTGGGTCCGCCATGGGCCGCTTGCCATGGCTCGATGCCACGCCGTGTACTTGTTGCGGGTGTATCGTGAATAGAGAGCCGTCAAAAGACCCCGACATGTGACTGGCCGACAAGAAGTCGTAGAACAGCCATTGCTTCCGCAATTGTGGCAGCTCGCATGAGTAGATGCTGGCCGTAAAGGGCCGGAAACCGTTAGGGTGATGTACGGTCAGTAAAAGGTCCTCCAGCTTGAATGATTCGATTTCAAAATCTCCTGGTTCATGGCGGTGGCGGTACGACAAGGGATTGATTTGTTCCTGAGGCCAGCGCACCGAAGTCCGGTCTACTATACCTCGGACGCCGGTTACCTCGACATCTCTGAGCAGGCCCTTGCCATTCCACCAATTGAGGAAAGACAACGTGACATTGACGTTGGCAATGGTAACATCAAATTGCGTGTAGTTGCCGTCATCCACTGCACTTGGAGAAGCGGCAACTTGCGCGGCGGCGGCGACGGCGGCTGCATCGGACGACCCTTTACTGACGGATGATTCGACTTGACCCGGCCGTCGAGAGACGTAGACGTTACGGAAAGCGATGACACCATTCCGCCATTTGGGTACAATGGCCGACTCAAAGACGACGGTGACGCCAGCAGACTGTGTCAAATAATCACCAACCCATTTCGCGAGAGTCTCTGGCGGTTTTTTTTAAGCGGATGCGTAGCCTCAATCTGATCAATGAAGCGCTTACCCTGGGCGAAGACAGTGTTGATAGAGAAGATGATGATGGAGAAGAAAGTGGTCGTCCCGACCAGGATCCAGACGAGATGACCGAGCATGAACCACGATACGAAAGCCCCCCACTCGTCCGCGTTCCATGGCCTCATGCTCCTGATGGACATCCATTTGAACCGAACCCTGACTCTTTCCCAGAATCCATTGGCGGCAGCTAGGAGCTCTTCTTTGGTTGGGCGATGCGGAATCTTTGACAGATGAAGGTATTTGGATACGGAGGACGCTATAGACTCGGAATCGCTATTGCGACCACTCAATTGTTTTTGGTTGGGCTGAGTCTCGGAAGATGAAAGCGAAGGGTGTCGAGGCTCGCCAGGGGACCGCACAGGGTTTACCGCTTGTCGATCTCGAGACGGTCTCCATGGCTTGTCACTGTATAATCGAAAAGGCGAGTGCCATCTGAACGGGGATGCGACGAAATGACCGCCGCGGTACCTCAGTGAAAAAGACGGGCTGCCCACGAGTCGATCGAAGGGCCTTGAAAAGCAGGCGCTGGGCGAGCGAGAAGGCGCATTCTCCAGGCGGCTCTGAGCCCCTCCAGATGGCTGCTTTATGTGCAAGTTGGGAGGCAACCCCGACGAAGAGTGGCGAGTGAGCATCAGAATTGTGCCGTATCCGAGGCCATCAGAAGATCTCGGAGGCTGGCATGCCACACTGCGGCGGCTCCCGACCAGCCAGGATAGCACTTTAGACATGTCTTTGGCTCATGGCGTTGGGTGTGGCGAGAACGTTGCACGGCGAACGAGGATTGTAAGGCGGTTGGCAGCCTGCCGAGGCGGTTTTGGGAGTGACGAGGTCCGTCAACGCAGGTAAAATCTTATTATACCGAGCGGCCTATGACTGAACGAGCACGCATAAGAAGAAAAGTCGTTGCATGACGCGCCTTGGTGGTGGAACTTGGAAGACAAGCGACCACAATTGATAGTGCATATCCGTACTAGCACACAGAGGCGGCTGGCTGCAGGTGCCACTGAAGACCCCATTCCGATAAGCTCCGATAAGCTCCCGCAAATTTTCAGCCCTTCTTCCTTGGACAGGCTCATCGATCAGTCCCCGATAACATCCATATCTTAAGACACGCAATCAACATACATACATATACAACACAGACGAACCTGCCTTGTACCATTCCACTGCTGCACTAGTAGTAGAGGTAGGTATGTACACTGCATTCCTCGACAACGTTTCTTTCCTCTCCTCTGCTCGATTGCGTTTCTCACCATCCCCCTCAGCCATGTCTGCACCCACAGCCTTGAAGCGGGCGACATCAGCTCCGAAGTCTCCCGAAGCGCAAGGTAGCCCAAGACTCGTCTTCCGCTACTCGGTTCCAAGTCTAACAAGAGCCAGAGGATAATGATGAATTTCTTCTCGACCCCCAGAATCCTTCTCCCGTCGAGACACAAGCACTGGTGGTCCAAGATAGGGAAGATGTCGTCGATATGATGGCCATCGACGAAGAAGGCCGGCCACGATTTGCGCCCGCAACAGACACGGTGCCCTGGCTCTTCCCAACGTCTTCTGGCTTGTCAGCGACTGATATGACGCAGGACCCTGTCACCAGAACTGAGATGCGCAAGATACCCGTACCGCCTCACCGTATGACACCCCTCAAACAGGCCTGGCCCTCCATCTACCCCCCCCTTAGTCGAGCACCTCAAACTGCAGTGTCGAATGAACATCAAGCGCAAGTCGGTGGAGCTGAGGACATCGAGACACACCATGGATAGTGGAGCTCTGCAAAAGGGCGAGGATTTCGTCAAGGCCTTCACATTGGGGTTTGACGTCGACGATGCTATAGCCTTACTACGACTCGACGACCTATACATTGAAACCTTCGAGATCAAAGACGTCAGGATCATGCACGGCGATAGTCAAGCTCGCGCCATAGGGCGCATTGCTGGAAAGGACGGCAAGACCAAGTTCGCCATCGAGAATGTCAGTCGTACAAGAATTGTCTTGGCAGACTCCAAGATCCACATTCTTGGGGGCTTCAAGAATATTCATATCGCGCGGGAGTCCATCGTCAGCCTGATCCTCGGCAAGCCGCCTGGGAAAGTATACGGAAACCTGAGAACTGTCGCCACAAGAATGAAGGAGCGGTTTTGAAAGATGTGGCGGCTACCGTGGAAGCGACTGATGAAGCTTTGCGGCTGGCAAGCTGTTGACGTGACTACATATAACGACTGCGGAACTGCCTGGGGGGTGTTGAGGATGTTTCGATGATCAATGTAAAAGGACACGAAGGCCCATTCGCCCGACTACGAACCAGTTTGTATGTAGTATTTAGGCGTATGTACATACATACATACATATGTAGTCTCGGCTTGTCCTCGATGATGATCTTCAAGGCGGACATTTTGTAGGTGTCGCCAACGAATATTCCGAAAACAAATCCCATTGCTGTGAGCGGGCAGTTGCGAGAAGCTTGTTAGTATCCCTCCCTCCCCCCTTCTGCCTGAAGCTTAGGTCGAGAAGGGACTCCAGTATCCAACAAGTGCCGTCTTGAATTTCTCATGTGGGGGCTGCAGGCAGATAAGTCTGAATTAGTAAATGATAGCTTCTATGTCTCGGTCTATCCGCTTTCTGCGGTTTTTCCACGCAAAATGAGATAGAGAAGTACAAAGCACAATGACTGCCCCACCTCAACAACTGTCTCCAACTGTTGTTTAAAGAGGAGAGGAGAAGAAAAAATCCATAGCTTTGCGTCTCAATCTCTCTCCTTCCTCAACAATTTTCTACCTCCAAGGCGACGAACTTCTCACTTCAGAACGCAGCGTCGCATCGCACCACGAGCTCATCAGGTACGTCGTGTTGTATGAGGCCTCTGTCTATCAGTCTCTTTGGCCCCCCTGTCTGTCTTTTACGCAACCTTGCCGACCTCCTGCTACCCCTCCTCGTCTTTCGTCATCCTGCTACCTACCCCGCTAGAGCTCAGCCTGCCCGAGCGTCCCCGAACAACTGCAGAGAGGGAGGTCACTTGCTTGTTTTCTCGCCCGTTTCCGTTTCTGAGCGAGGCCAATTTGCAATTTTTCTCCTACCTCTCTGCATCTGTTTCCTTTTCGGGACACAAGGTGCTGACAAGACGCTTTCACATTAGCAACAATCAACACCACCCAACTGTTCGAACATGGCTATCACCAAGGTTCACGCGCGCTCGGTCTACGATTCCCGTGGCAACCCCACTGTGGAGGTCGACATCGTCACCGAGACTGGACTTCACAGGGCCATTGTCCCGTCTGGAGCGTCTACCGGTTAGTTTTGCAAGTTTTCGCCGTCTACTTCGAGGTTTGGGGCAGTAACAGGCCATCCAGGTCAGCACGAGGCTTGCGAACTCAGAGATGGCGACAAGGCAAAATGGGGAGGCAAGGGCGTTGGCAAGGCGGTTGAAAACGTCAATTCCATCATTGGCCCTAAACTGATCAAAGAGGGCATCGACGTCAAGGACCAGCCCAAGGTCGACAAGTTCTTGAATAGCCTTGATGGGACTGCCAACAAGACCAAGCTCGGTGCCAATGCCATCCTCGGCGTCAGCTTGGCCGTCGCCAAGGCCGGCGCTGCTGAAAAGGTGAGCCGAAAAGGCTTTCCCGCAAGAAATTGTTACTAAACACACTAGGGCGTGCCTCTCTACGCTCATATCTCGGAACTGGCGGGGACCAAGAAGCCGTATGTTCTGCCTGTGCCGTTCATGAACGTCGTCAACGGAGGGTAAGAGACATCTTTGAGCAGCCGCAGCTTGTTCGCCTCACGCTAATTTGACAAGGTCTCATGCCGGTGGCCGTCTTGCTTTCCAAGAGTTCATGATTGTTCCTTGGTACGTGCCGATTGTGCCAGGGACAGATTTCCACAGCTGATGAATAAAACAACAGCGATGCGCCTTCTTTCTCCGAGGCCATGCGTCAAGGTGCCGAAGTTTATCAGCAACTGAAGAGCCTGGCGAAGAAGAAGTACGGCCAATCTGCCGGCAATGTTGGCGACGAGGGCGGCGTTGCTCCCGATATCCAAACGGCTGCTGAGGCGTTGGATCTAATCACCGACGCCATCGACAAGGCCGGTTACAGCGGTAAGATGAAGATCGCCATGGACGTTGCTTCGAGCGAGTTCTACAAGGAGGCCGAGAAGAAGTACGATCTCGACTTCAAAAACCCGAAGAGCGACCCTAGCAAGTGGATCACGTACCAGGAGCTCGCCGCCATGTACTCGGATTTGTGCAAGAAGTACCCCATTGTCTCCATTGAGGACCCTTTCGCCGAGGACGACTGGGAGGCCTGGAGCTACTTCTCCAAGTCCCATGACATCCAGATCGTGGGCGACGACCTCACAGTCACCAACCCCCTGCGAATCAAGAAGGCCATTGAGGTCAAGGCCTGCAACGCGCTCCTCCTCAAGGTCAACCAGATCGGCACCTTGACCGAGTCTATCCAAGCTGCCAAGGACTCGTACGCCGACGGCTGGGGCGTCATGGTCTCTCACCGGTCTGGCGAGACTGAAGACGTCACCATCGCTGACATTGTGGTGGGCATTCGGTCGGGCGAGATCAAAACGGGTGCGCCATGCCGATCTGAACGTCTGGCCAAGCTCAACCAGTTGCTACGCATCGAGGAGGAGCTTGGTCAGAAGGCCGTCTACGCCGGAGCAGGCTTCCGCAAGGCTGTTAACATGTAAGCCGGCCGTCCGAATCACACATGGGTACGGCTTTGTCGCGAACGAGCATAGATTGTTGTCTTGAGCCCAGATGATCAGCCCCAAATAGCGGCGACAAAAATATAGATCAGGTTGAGTTGTGGATGAAGTAGAGGCGTAAGAAGATGTAGCATGCTAGCAGTAACCTGCAATCTAGCCGTCATACTAGGTAGGAGTAGGACGCATTACACAAGTTGAATGCCTACCTAGGCGGAGTAAAATCGGTAGAAATGTGGATAATTCGCGCTGAGAAACATGCGTCGCGTCTCACCTGGTACCCACTTATCAGGTGGAATCCCAAAAAGGGGCTCTGCTGCTGGCCGTTGCCGAGACAACGGTGGCTACAGGTAAGCAAACAGAGCCAAGAAGGAAAAACCACACAAGACTCAAGGTATTTCGCGTTCTTCTATCCGCACAGCCGCCATATTTCGTGACTAACTTGCCCAGGTTATGCGCAATGCAAAATGCCAGCTTCAGAGGATCTCATCAGCTTCGACGTGATTGAGGGAGAGAAGGAAAACATTCAGTCTCTTCCGGGTGGCCGTTCGGCGAAAAAATTGGCTGAGCTCGTGACGGTCGACCGACACTCGCGGCCATCGGAGACGAAGACGGTCAACGACAGCATCCGTGCAGAGTACGAGGCCGAGGTGGAGAGCATCGCAGAGTCGGACGACCCCTTGGACGTGTTTGATCGATATGTGCGATGGACGCTCGACGCGTATCCGTCGGCACAAGCGACGCCTCAGTCCCAGCTGCATACGCTGCTAGAGCGGGCGACCAAGGCTTTCGTCTCGTCGGCGCCGTACCGGAATGATCCGCGCTACTTGAAGCTGTGGATGCACTACATCCACTTCTTCGCCGACACGCCGCGCGAGACCTTCCTGTTCCTCTCGCGACACGGTATCGGCGAGACGCTGGCCCTGTACTACGAAGAGTATGCCGCCTGGCTCGAGGCGGCCGGCCGGTGGGCGCAGGCTGCCGAGATCTACAGGCTCGGCATCGAGCGCGAGGCCCGTCCACTGCAGCGACTCGTGCGCAAGTTCAACGAGTTCGGAGAGAGGCTCGCACAGCAGCCCGAGGAGGCGGCCGCGCCAGCCTCGCCCGCCCTGCCCACCATACGTCCGGCGCTGGCCGCCAAGCTCGATCCTTTCGCCTCTTCGGCAGCACGGGTGGCCGAAGAACCACAGGCACGGCCAGGCGCTGCTGACCTTTCTCGGCCGTCCAAGCCGAAGCTTGCCATCTTCTCCGATGCTGACGCGAAGCCTGCCTCTGCCTTGTCTTGCAGAGGCGATGGATCAAGGGGCTGGGACACCGTTGCATCTCTCGCCGACCGCAAGAAGGAGAATACAATGAAGCCTACGCCATGGACGGGGGAGACACTTAAGGCGGGCGGCAACAAGGGAGCCGCATCCACAATCACCGTTTTCAGAGATACGGTATGGTACTCTTATTTTTTTTTCTTCATTCCCCATCTTCTCACCGTCCGTATGTTGATGACAACAGGACTGATCTTGTGTGGCTGATGATTTCTTTTCTCTTTCTTCACTTGTAACTCAGTCCCTGTCGCAAATAAACAACATTATCGTCGTGCCGTCGAGAAATCAGGTGACGATCCACCCACAGACGGGGAAGAAAGAGTCAATATTGGTCGACCTCGCAGTTCTGTACCCGACCCCGGAGGCTCCCGGGACGGAGTTGAGCTTCGAGGAGATTGTCGCCTCGAACAGAGGATGGCTTCATCATGCCTGGGACGAAGCCCAGATGACGAGGTCCGAACTTGGCGCGGAGGAGCTTACCGAAAAGACCAGCGAGCCCGAAGTCCGCGAGAATCTTGTTCTATACGACGAAAACGGTGCGGTGGTGGAACCAGCTCGCAAGGGTAGGCCAGGCAGGAAAGTCGTCGAGGTCAACGAGACGCAGATCAGTGAGTTCCCTTATCCCGTTTTATCTGTCCGTCGCCAGCCGAATATTACTTAACGAGCCGGACAGTCAAGGCCAAGCTGGATTCTCCTTCAGGACCCAAGCTTCGAAAGAAGAACGCGTCTGAGCCGACCATGACGCTCCATACCAAGGCTGCCACGGACGACATATACGACATGTTCAACGCGCCTCTTCCCAAGTCAACGTCCCGGGACAGTCCAGAGAGCGGTGATGAGGATGAGTATGAGACAGACGCGGATTGCACGACAGATGCCGAGAGCACCGGCACCACTCGGCCCGTCGATAGCAGCCAGCAAGAGGACGACGACAAGAGCGTTGTGAGCGAGTGGTCCGACGTTGTGGCTCATCGGAATAGACCGACCGCGGCGGGCAACGCTGTCGAGGCCTTGGAAGAGTCCGACGAGACGCGGACAAGCGTTCTCGAGGGGCAAGACGCGGACGTTCAGACGGACGAAGCGTCGACGGGGTTGGCCACGCGAACCATCTTCGTCCCCATACCGCCTAAGGACTACGATGCCCCAACTCGGCCGTATAGGGATCCGGTCGAGGTGGCCAATAACCGGTTGCCTTTTATGACGCCCATTACAGAGAGAACAGAATGCTCCCTGGAAGGCGAGGCCGAGCACGAAAGGCAACAGGCCAAGACGCCGTCCAAGAGAGACGAGTACTGGCTCGATGATGTGAGAGACTTGGTGGGACTGCCACAGCCTCCCGACAGCCCCGTCATCAAGGATAGACGTTGCAACCCTGTGGACGAGGCGATCCGCCGTGACATCTTAGACAGCCTCACTCCCCCCTTGGCGTCGTACCGCGGATTCCACGACCGCAAGGAGGAGCGGTACGAGCGCGGCCACGAGATGCGCAAGTATATCAAGGCTGTGTGCAAGGCAGGCAAGGAGAAGTCCGCGGCCGGACCCGACCCCATCCTATTTCGCCTTCCGGGCAGGCGGGCGACGTTCAGCCTCAAGCGGGAGCTCGGCGCCGGCGCCTTTGCGCCCGTTTACCTGGTAGAGAACTCGGTGCCGGAGGAGGAGGAAGAAAAAGAAGAAGACGATGATTATGAAAAAGATTTAGGTCAGGGGTCGTCGATGTCCTTTTCCACCGTCAGCCGCCTCAGGAGGCTCGAGGCTCTCAAGATGGAGTCGCCTCCGTCGGCTTGGGAGTTCCACATGATGCGCCTGGCTCACGCGCGCCTCGGCCCCCGACACCGGGTTGCGGCGTCCCTGTCGTACGCTCACGAGCTGCATCTGTACCGAGACGAGGCATTCCTCTTCCTCCCCTACCACGCAAATGGCACGCTGCTCGACGTGGTCAACCTCTTCCGCGCCGAGTCGTCGGGTGTCATGGACGAGCTGCTGGCCATGTTCTTCGCCGTCGAGCTGCTGCGGACCGTCGAAGCGCTGCATGCCAAGGGCATCATGCACGGCGATCTTAAACCCGACAACTGCCTCCTTCGGCTCGACCCGTTGCCGGCCGACCAGCCGTTGGCGGTGCAGTGGAAGGCCGACGGCGCCGGTGGCTGGTCGGCCAGGGGCCTCATCCTCATCGATTTCGGCCGCAGCATCGACATGACGGCTTTTACGCCCGACGTAGAGTTCGTCGCCGACTGGAAGACGAGCCCCCAGGACTGTCCCGAAGTGCGCGAGAGCCGTCCTTGGACGTGGCAGATCGACTACCACGGCCTTGCCGCCACCATCCACTGCTTGCTCTTCGGCAAGTACATGGAGACGACGCGATGCGACCAGGGCAACGCTCTAGGCAGCTCCGGCCGCAGGTACAGGATTCGCGAGACCCTGAAGCGCTACTGGCAGACGGATCTCTGGGGCGACTGCTTCGAGTTGCTGCTCAACCCGGTCTCCTTTGCCGACGCCGAGGATGTCGCCAGATTGCCGCTTCTCAAGGCCATGAAGGACATTCGTTGCCGCATGGAGCGGTGGCTTGAGGCCAACTGCGACAGGGGCGTTGGCCTGCGGCCGCTCGTGAGCAAGCTTGAGGCTCATGCAAAGAGTCGCAGATGAGGCAAGTGACCGGCCAAGGTGCAGCGTGTTGGAATCAAATCGGGCAAAAGCGGAGGCGTCGGTGGCTCGGTTATCAAAGTGTTGATTACTCCTTCTTTAGAAAAAAACTTCTCCTCAAGTTATGTTTCTGTTCGATTTTGATGTCCACACGTAGTAGGTAAAGCGCCTAAAAGCACGACGACATTGCCAGGGCCCGAACATCAAGCCTGGTCCAGGACGATTGTTGATTGCCATCAGTATACCACTTACATCTCACGTGCTCTGCAAGTCCTCCCCGTCCGACTCGGAGGTCTCCTCCGCCTTTTTTTTCCGACCCCTTTTCTGCGTTTTCTTACCGGTGGCGGTCTTGCCCCCCTTCTTGGCCTCCTTAGCTGACTTCTTATCCACCTGATCTTGTATCCGGCTCCTCTCGGTAGCACCCCTAGCCTGCAGCTCCAGCTCCCGAGCCTTGAACTCGTCGCTTTCCGGGTCCATGCCGATGAGGCTCTCGAGCAGTTTGATCTCGTCAGCCCAGATCTGCCGGTCCTCTGATGTCTTTCCGTTGGGGCCTTTGCTGTCGATGGGTGTCTCCAGCACCAAAGGCATGTTGGCGAAAGTACCATCATTCATAATGTTGTGGAAGGCGCGCAGCCCGAGAAAGCCGGTGCCGATGTTGGCGTGAAGGTCGCGGTTGGAGCTAAAGGGGGCTTTGCTGTCATTGACTATATGCGAGAGTCGTTAACGCTCAATTGACTCCGAACCATAAACAGACAAACGAGCCGGGGTTCAGGAAGACCCAGAGGCTTACGGTGCAAGGCTTTGAGGTATTTGACGCCGACAACGTCGTTGAACGACTTCATTGTAGCCTTAAACGCTCCAGGAGTTCGCATGTCGTAGCCGGCTGCAAAAGCGTGGCACGTGTCGATGCAGACGCCAACGCGCTCCTTGTCCTCGATCAGGGCTATGATATCCCTCAGGTCTTCCCACGTAGACCCGATGATGTTTCCACTGCCCGCCATATTCTCCAGCACCGTCACCACTGTCTTAGTCGCCTTGTGAGACTTATTGAGCTGGCTCGCGATGCGTGCAATGGCGGCGGGTCGGGCATCGCCCAGGGTCGATCCTGGGTGAAAGTTGTATAACTTGATGCCGAGCTGCTCGCATCTCTCGAGGTCGTCAATAAAGCTCCCGTAGGCCTGCGCCGCCTTGGCCTCGTCAGCCTGAGCGAGGTTGACGAGGTATGATCCGTGAGGCAGTGCGTGTTGGGACGCGCTATAACCATGATTCTTGCAACTGGCCGCGAAGAGATCCCGTGCCTCCGTCGTGATGGGCGGGGAAGACCACTTGCGTTGCGACTTTAGGAAAAGAGCAAAGGCATTGGCTCCAATTTGAACTGCGTTCGTCACAGAGTTGTGTACGCCTGCGGACGAGGCCAGTTAGAAGAAGCATGGAACGCGGGCCACCATGGACTCTGTACCTCCCGCAGCGCTGACATGAGCCCCAAGATACATTGCTTTGCCCAGGGAAGACACGGCTGTTCGCTCAGAAAGTGCCATGTTTTCATCTCGTTGAGCCTTGGTTTTCGTCCTCTTTACAGGTCTGCGCGTAGCTTCTTCGTCCGACTCGACAGGGTTTTGCGCCTCCTTGCGTTTCGACGTCACCGCCTGAGGCGCAATGTCTGACGGTACTGGCGCTGCGCTCCTACTAGGCGCGGTTTTCTTTCGCAGCGAACGTGTCATACTGCGAGTAAAATAGTAAAAACAGGTTGACAGGCAAAACGTCGTTGCAGCTGGTCGTGGAGCGATGCCCCCCACAACATAGACAAGACGTCACGTGGATAATTATATATGTTAGAAGGGATATAGGGCCAAATGTATGTACACCGCTGCACATTAGGGGGTACTCCCTGTTTTGCTTGGTATAGCGGTATAAACTCTTGCGACAGTTATAAGCCCGGTTGGTCGATAGGGGTAATAAGAGGCGATCTGAGTGGCCCAAGCTCGAACCCCGCCTTCCGGAACTACGCAAGGAAAAAAGATATCTTTTAAATGCCTATATCCTCTATCTTAAAGCCTTTAGGCAGTCTGCTTAGGCACCTAGGACGTTGTTAAACCCGCCTTGCCGAATCAAACATGGGTTGGGCACTAATCCCGGGAGCTGCAGCCATTGCAGTTGCCGAGGAGTTTGTCGCCGACCTGACGACTGCAGCACAGGCCATAACCTTGAAGTACAACCTATCCATGCAAGAGATGGCACACGCTAACAAAATCAGTGAGGCTGTCCACAATAGGATGAACACAGTTGCTCGCAACTGCGACACATGGCAAGAAGGTTTAGCTGCTTTGCGCCTCCTAATTGTTGGGCCCCTGACCATACAAGATGCACACGCAAGGCACATTAACACTGATTGCGAGTTCCAGTTGGTCGAAGTTCGTGCTCGCAGCAAGCGATCCGCCAACCAGCAGGCAGGGCAGGCCTAGGCACTACAAATTGCCTGAGACTGTCATTACCGCCGGATATTCCTTAGTTGGCACAACGTCCGTCACACCAATATTCTTTAATCCACGCTCCTGCTTTTATCTGGTCGATTATAAGCCCGGTTGGTCGATAGGGGTAAGAAGAGGTGATCTAAGTAGCCCAAGTTCGAACCCCGCCTTCCGGAGCTGCGCAAGAAAAAAAGATATCTTTTAAACGCCTATATCCTCCATCTCAAAGCCTTCAGGCAGTCTGCCTAGGCACCCAGGACGTCGTCTGCCTGGGGGGTGGTGTTAGAAGGGATATAGGGCTAAATATACACCGCTGCACCTTAGGGGGTGCTCCCTGTTTTGCTTGGTGTAGCGGTACAAACTCTTGTGACAATATGTATATCTTTATAGCCCCTAATCAGATTAAATCCCCGAGAGCTATGAACTAAATAGCAGCTCAGGCGTTAAAAGTGGAGGCACCTCCGTGAGATGCACTGACTAACGGCCCTTATAGGGCTCCGCTTAACAAGAACCTACACCTACTCTACTAGTACTAACTACTAGCACTAGGCACCTCTAAGTAGGAGGGAGGACCTTTCGTAAATCACACGGCGATTTGAAGCCAAGCAGCATACAACAGCATCACAAGTAACGTACTTTACCAAGGTATCGGCAACTCATACTTCAGGGTATCAATTGGAAGAAGTATGTATCCGTACATATGAATTGTTCGGCCGTATCCGTTGATCGCGCTCTTTGACGCTCAACATTAAGCAATGATCTGCAGCTCCGACGTTCCGCGGGAGAATTGATCTTTATATGCCTTAAAGAGCCGCTCCACCTCGTCAACGTAAAGCTGGTGGTACCGATCGATTACTGCCTGTGACGGCTGAGGCCCATGTGACTCTTGGACCTCTATCGGCTTTCCCACGACAATATTTACCGGTCGACGGTATGGCATGAGGCCAACATCGTAGTTAAGCAGACCTCGACCATGAAGGGCCGGGATGGTAAATTTGAAGAGCCGGAGAATTAACATCTGCAACTTATGAACCATGGGATGCGTCCTCGGGCTAAGTTGATCGTACAGGTCATTCTCGCCGAAGCCAATTGCCGGGACCAGGTCTGCCCCTGTGCGGAGAGCCATCTTAACGAAGCCCTTACGGCTCTTCAGAATCAGCCGTAGTGTTCCAGGCTCAGCTTCGAGAGATTCTCGAGCCCCGCCAATCACAATAGTAACGGCCCGACCGCGTCCGTCATTATAAGGGCCGCCCTTCGATAGCGTATTGCGGATTGACTCCTTCGACACAGATCGAATCCCCATGGCAAGGATCCAATCGCGATAGAAAGGGAGACGAAAATTAGAGTCAAGCGTAAGCAGGCTGTTAGTAATGCCGGGAAACTTCTCCGAAAAACCGAGAGCATTGGTTGCAAATGCCGACCAGGCCCCGTGCGAAATAATGCCATGGGGATGATATCCGATAATGTATTTTCTACTCGTTGATAAATTATGTGTTTTGTGGAGTGTCATAGGAAAGTAACTGGCGAATAGTTTCCAGAGCGGTAAGGACCTTAGCCGCTCAGATCTGTAGGCCAGGCTTCCATCCAAGGCGACTGAGGAGAATAATAGGTGGATGAGATAAGGTATAAGTATGGGCCATGTCAGGGGGTTGGCGCAGGTAAACCAGAAAAGAGACACCAGCATTGCAATGGACATGCAGTGAAGAAAGACGGCTGCTGTTTGCAGTCTGCGCCTGAAGGGAATTCGAAGGGGGGCGAGACGGATTCCGCCGGCCCTCCAAACGTTCTCGTCGTGGATATCATCCCGCCCGTTCCTTGAGGTCTGTCGGTCCCATGCATTGCCGTGCTGAAAGTCGGATGCAACAGGGAGGTATGGCTCAGTCCTGTTCTTGAAGATACTCGCCGGCGCCAAAGTATCTGTTGCCAAGCTTCGCAATTCATCGGCTTGTGAGTCCTGCTCAGCCGAATAAAGGATTCAGCTTTCGAATGACGGCTCCCGATGAGACCATGCCCAGCATCAACCTACCGCTAGAAGTGTTTCCTCGCTGCTCTCCTGTGGCAGTTGCGCAGGATTCTGACGCCCGTTTTCGGGTTTCGGTGCTGCGATAATCTCATCCATCTAGTCGGCAGTCGTCTTTAGGATACTTGCGGTCGACTGGAGCGTTTTCCGCAGGCGAATTCCGAGGCAGTCGATATTTCACGTGACTTGACGTAGGAGGACTTGCCGAGGTCGAATTTCAGATACGAGTTAGAGTTAGCACGTGCCAGCTCAAGCCTACCGTTCACCTAGAGGCCAGCGGCAATGTGAAGTTCGGACCCTGTCAGTCCGTCCCTACCAGTACCCACCTAGTACCTACGGGGTTGCTTTTGGACAGAAGAAATAAGGAGGCCGGCAGCGGCATCAAAGAAGGAAAATGGCACTAAAGGCCTGATCAATTTGAGCCGTAAGAACGGCATGACGAGCCAAAGAAGGTAGGGGGATCGTGCCGAATTTATAGCCCGTGCCGTGCCAAACGTGCCTTCCTTGGCCACCATGGACAAAAACGAGAAGGCAGGCCGGGAGACCAAAGAACAGACCAAAGAAGCCTCCAAGAAAAAGAAGAGGGCAGCCTCGGGAGAAACGCACGATCAGGGTCTATTGTGTGTTCCTGGGAGAAAAAAAAGCCAAAGCCCCCCCCTCCCTGAAGGCTGATCTACCCTTCTAACTGTGCCTGACTAAGCACCATGGAAGGCACCAGGCGTCTCCATGGACCATGGGTACCTAGGTAGGTGCTTACCTTATACCTAGGTACTTACTTCCATATCGCGACAAGAGTCTTCGACATGTCTTCAAAATCGTCGAAACAGATGGGCTCGTCGAACGCACAGCATCCGGCCAAGAGGCGCAAGAGGCAAAAGGATGACCATGTCATCACCGTTGGCGAAAAAGTCATCTCCTTGCAAGGCTACCTTGACCCAGCACCTAAGCCTGATAAGGCTCTAATCCCTACAACCGAGCCCCCCGAAAGCCATCACGAGACCAGGTGCGAGACATCCCATCTGAATGGGACCAGGCCACGAAGGCGTGGAAGTAGAAGCGGCGATTTCAAACCCTTGCAAGGCTCAGATTCAGAGGATCCTGCCTGGCTTCGATCGCGCCAAGAGTTACCTATATGGCAATATCGATTCGAGATCCAGGCTGCTTTGCGCGATCAGGCGAGAAGTGTGCTGGTTCTTGTCGGCGAGACAGGATCAGGGAAGAGCACACAGGTTCCTCAATTTCTATACCGAGAGCCCTGGTGCCGCCGCTCCGTAATTCGTCTGCCAGAATCTCGAGACGAGTTATCTGTCGGTGGAGTCATCGCCATAACGCAGCCAAGACGTGTCGCAGCAACAGCCCTGGCTCATCGAGTATCTCGAGAGGTCGGAACACCTCTGGAAAAGACGGCCAAGAACGGTTTGGTTGGCTATGCTGTCCGGTTCGACCATCAAGTACCACGTGGCACCAAGATCAAGTTCCTCACGGAGGGGACACTGCTCCAGGAGCTCCTCCGGGATCCATACTTGCGTCGCTACAGCGCTGTCATCGTCGATGAAATTCACGAACGGAGTCTTAATGTCGACATTTTAATCGGTTTCTTGAAGCAGATTCTGACAGGTGACCTCCGGGGTCGTGGAGGCGTTCCCCTCAAAGTCGTCATCATGAGCGCCACTGCGGACGTGCGCACCTTTCAAGAATTTTTTAGTACCAAGGCCACGGTCGATGAAGGGAAAGTGGTTGAAATCATAAAAATCAAGGGCCGCCAGTTTCCCGTAGAGATTACATATGAGCCACAGCCTGTACCGGATGTTGAAGATGCACTTTTGAGGAGGATCTTCAAGTTGCACGTGGAAGAAGCTCTCCCGGGAGATATTCTCGCTTTCCTTACAGGCCAAGAGGAAATTGAATCGGCCGAGAGACTAATTGAGGAGTTTGCCGCGACATTGGCTTCCAACGTACCAAGGATTAAGGTCTGTCCCTTGTATGGCCAACTTTCGATGCAGGGGCAGCGAGAAGCCTTTCTGCCTGTCAAAGATTCCTTTACGAGAAAGGTCATCTTGGCTACGAACATTGCCGAGACATCTGTCACGGTTCCCGGCGTGCGGTACGTGGTTGACTGCGGCAAGGCCAAGGTCAAAAGATTTCGACCCCGGCTTGGCATGGAATCCTTACTGCCCAAGGTCATTTCCAAGTCATCGGCCTTGCAGCGAGCTGGAAGAGCTGGTCGTGAGGGCCCCGGAAAATGCTTCCGACTTTACACGGAGAGTACTTTCGAGTCATTCCAGGAGGCGGAGCTCCCCGAGATACTCCGGAACGACGTGCTTGGAGCGGTTCTCACCATGAAAGCGCATGGCATTCGAGACATCATGGCGTTCCCTCTCCTTGACGCACCGGGGACGGAGTCTCTCGAAAAGGCCCTGTTGCAACTTCATTTTCTTGGGGCGCTTTCTGACTGCGGCGACATTACGCCCGCGGGGGCTCAGATGGCGAGGTTCCCAATATCCCCTACCTTGAGCGCCGTCCTCCAGGCTGCTGCGCGGATAGACTTCGACTGCATCAGCGAGGCAATCGACATCATCTCGTGTATCGCTTCGGGGGATGACATCTTTCTCCAACTGCAATCCGAAGACGCCCAAGAGCAGGCAGGCCAGTTACGAAAGGAGTTGCAAAGACGAGAAGGTGATCTCATAACATATCTCACCACTTTGCAACGCTATACGGCGGAGGAGACCGACAGAAGCGAATGGTGCAAGGAAAGGCGCGTCAACCTGCGCAACATGCGACAAGCTTTGAACATCCGGCGGCAGCTTCGTAGCATGTGCATTGGAGAGGGCCTGGTGTCAGAAGCTCTCCCTCCTGACCCGCAGCCTTTCGCGCCGGTGAGTCCAGAGAGGGCTGACGTGATTCTGCGGTGCTTCATGCGAGGCTTTGCGATGAAAACGGCGACACTCGCGCCTGACGGAAGCTATGCGACCATGCAGGGCAAGCACATAGTGGCCATTCATCCGGCCAGCGTGTTGCATGGACAGAAAAAGGAGGCCATCATGTTTCTCGAGCACGTCTTTACGAACAAGAACTATGCTAAAAAGGTCAGCGCCATCCGCGCGAACTGGGTTGTTGAGGCTCTGGAAGGTAGATACTAGGTGGTTCGTCATACAGTCATGGATACTTGATGATGGCGCGCATAACGGACTACCCGATGGGACTAAGACTGTTGTCTGTGCGCCTGGATTGCTTGCATCAACTCGAAGAGCTGTCGCGTCTGCTCCTCTATCCTTGCGCATGAGTTCCTCCCGTAACACTACGACTTGGTGGCGGCAGGCGAAAGTATGCGTGACTTACCGCTCAGCTTATCCATCTTTCCCGGGTCAATCTTGTCGCCGGCCCACGAATCCCCCTCGATCTTCTGGGCATAGAGCTGCCACTCAGCTAGGAAGCCGATCTTGGCGACGACAAAGTTGACAGCCCGTCAGACGGTTTCATGTTTTGGGCCTGGCCATGTGAAAATCCAAAGGGCGCAATGAACTCACCAAGTGCGCCTGGTTGTCGACGTTGCGATGAGCGCGGAACTCGGCCTTGACATACTTGTCACCGAGGACGCGCATCGGACCGGGCAGGTGTTTGCGGTGGGCGCGCAGTAGTCGTCGGTACAGGGCTATCGGCGGGAGCAGAGCCGGTTGCTGCTTAGTTGCTGAGGAGAAATGCCTCGGAAAAGCTGGCCGCAACATTAGACGCAAATGTTTTGTTTTTTTCCTCTCTTCGCAGGTTGGAACTGGCGGCAGAGGTAGTATTCTGCCCAGGGGGGGGGGGGGTGGTTTGGCGACATTCGGTTTGAGCGTTTGCTTACCTAATGTTGACCTCTCCGTAGCCTGTAGGCTCTGTAGGCTGTTGACAGAATGTGATGTCCATCATGTCCTACATACATACTTACCTACCTAGGTATCTACCTGGTATTCAACGATTAACATATCATGGCCTTCTCCTTCGCCTTCTCTGGCGATGACATAGACGCCCAATCCGCGTCTTCGCCACCCGGCACAGCCTCCGCTACCCAGCCCCCGGCGGCCGGCGCGTTTCCCGTCGCCGGCTACCCGCAGCTGCCCCCGAAGAGCCACGACCTCGACGAGCTGCTGTCCCGCCTTCCCTCGAAGCTGGCCTACAGCTGCCTCGAGGTCCTCCTCGACGATGGTTCGACCTTCCGCATCCCCCGAAGAGAGCTTTGGGACGTCAGACTTCAACTTATGGCTGAGGACGACAACCTGGACCGGACCGATCACGGCCTCGATCACCATGATGTCAAGACGGGCGTCTACGAAGGTGGCTTTAAAAGCTGGGAGAGTAGTCTCGACCTAGTTAAGGTCTTGGCTACTCAACGCGTCCTTTCTTCCTCCTGGCAAGGCCGCCCCTCTCGCATCATCGAGGTATGCAACGTCTCAGCCTCAACATTCATCGGCCGTTGCTGATAAGTCCGCGCTTGCCGTAAGCTGGGTTGTGGCACGGCATTGCCCTCGCTGGCCCTCTTCTTGTGGGCACTAGAGCAAGAGCCGTCTTCTGCTGAGCCTGTGACCTTTTTCTTGGCTGACTACAACCCAACCGTTCTCCAGCTCGTCACCGTACCCAACTTACTTCTGACGTGGGCTCTCTACTCTCAGTACCGCCATCCGGCCCTGCACCAAGCCTTTTCTCTCGAAAATGAGTTGGAGGTCGGGCCCGAGGTGCTCCAGGCATTCGAGGCAGACCTGTCTCGACGTGGTGTGACGCTCTTCTTCCTCTCTGGTGCATGGTCACCAGGCTTCGTCCAGCTTTTCTACCAGTTGCAAAGCGTCATCCCCAGCACGTGCGCTCTTCCTCCTGTCACCCTTATCCTCGGAGCCGAAACCATCTATTCTCCCTTGGCGCTTCGGGCCTTTACGGAAACCATACTCGCGATCCTAGAACGTGAAGGCAAAGAAATTGGAACCGTTGCGGGTGCATTTGTCGCTGCGAAGAAACTGTACTTTGGTGTTGGAGGTTCATTGAGCGACTTCGTCGTAGACATGGAATCGAGGGGTGCCCGTGTCATGGTCCTCAGGGAAGAGACAGAAGGCGTGAGACGCGGTGTTTTGCACTGCACCTTACCGAGTTGACATGGTGCCTGGCTGGCCGATAAACTGTGGAACTTGTTGGTCAAACCAAAGCAGAAAAAAAAAAGGAAAAAAATATCGCAGGCCAACACTGCCATCGGCTGGCCAAGTTGGTCATTACCCAGGTACTCACCTTCAGCATCCACCCACGGTTGTTATTGTCTGCACTCCACGTCAAGACGGTCCATCCCCGCTCTCGCTTCGCCAATTGCTATTTCCCTGCGCACGTCGGGCAGTACCAAGTTCCATTGGGTTCGCTTTTCAGCCCAACGCAAGTCCAATGGAACCACTCGTAAGGGCAGCTTTCGTTATCGCATGCCACCATCTTACCGTAACTAACGGTATTGCACAGGCAATACTTTTTGTCATCGCCGCCTTCTTCTTCGTCGTCTTCGGCATCTCCGACAACTTCGTCGACGTTTGTATTTTTGCTGTCAACTGCCGGAGTCCCTCGCGACCGGGCTTCGTGGACGTCTTCGTCGTCGGCACTGACACTCTCCGCCTCCGACAAGTCACTATCTGCCGTTGAGACTGGCGAGTTCCTGGCCGACACCTTCTTCACCCGTGAGAGCGAGGACTTGTGCGCCGTCTTCTTTCGCGGTGCCGTGGTCGGTGTACCCCGTCGACTGCCGGATCCAGACGCACCCTTGACCGAGCCAGCCCGTGGACCTACGCTACCTGCCCTGGCAATGCTGCCCACCGGGCCTGCAGCAGGACCGCTCTTGGGGGTTCCAGGGCCGAGCGAGGAATGCCTCGAAAGGCCGCTTGACGCCGTGGGTGCGTTCGCTGGCCCTGCGTTGGATCGTGGCCCACGTTTCGTCGCTGGACCGGCGGATGTCTCGCGTTGTCGGCTAGGCACAATACCCGTCGCCGGCGTAGCAGGTGCAGATGCTGCGTGTAGCGAGTAAGCCTGTTGAGCTTGCGCAATCCTTATCTGTTGATGCGCAGGCAATCGCGTCGTATACGCGTTGGACGCATTGACCGCCGGATTTGAAGGCGACGATATTGGGCCGCTGAGGGTGCCCGCGCCGGCGGTGGCGCCGGCGGCAGGGTTGACGGACCGGTCCGAGGGTGCGGCGTGATTGGCAGCGCTGGGACGCAGCAGCGAGGGTACCTCGTCGGGATCTGTGAAACTAGGTTCTCCGCGATCGTAGAGAAGTTTGACCTGCACGTCGAGGCTGCGAATATGCTTATCCAAGATAACTTGCATCCTCTGTGCCAGTGCGATCTTTTCCCGGGAGAGTTCATCGGCGCGAGCGTAGTACTCGCGAATTTGGTTGCGCAAGATATCTTCCTTGGGATTCAGCTCGAGGCTGCCGTTCGACTTTATCCATTTTTGAATCTTATCATCGCGATCTTCAATCGAACGGATGCACTCGTGGTACAATCGATCCTTGTCAGCTATCTCATCCTGCATAAAGCGGATTTCTTCAGGCAGATTCTGAACGCGATTGGTCCAGTCGTCGAGGATCAAAGCAGGGTCGAGTGGTTCCGCTTGGGGCATCTTCTTCACGAAGTCGATCGTCAAGTCGTCTCTAGGCATGATGGTCAATCATATGCTATATGTAGCTCGTGCCCCAGAAGAAGACGCTGTGCCTTAACAATGGTTAAACGACCGAACGAGGGCTAAGGAGCGCGGGGGTGAAGCTTGAAGCATGAAGAGAACGAGCTGCGGTGCGACTTGCGATGTGGCAAATCAGGCACAAGAATGGGGGGAGAATGTTCGATGATTTGGTACAGGATCACGGTAAAAAGCAAGCGATTGGGGTTGAAGACGAGCAAGGGATGAAGCATACAGAATTGTTCTCTGATTGGGAGGCAGTGAAGGTCTTCGTAAGTCCAGTCAGAGCAACTCTGAGGAAAAGGCATGGGAGTAAAAAATTGATGAGGCACGCTGGAGAACTCGCGTTGTAGTCTTCGCCACGCCCCCCCCCCCCGGCAGCAGCAGCGAATAGCGATTGACGCCCAGGTGGTTTTGTACATCAACAATGAAAGAGGAAAGACAAGTTACTGACCTGGCAATTGTCTTTTCACCCTTATTGCTGTTCGGTGAAGCGACCAGTGGCAGCGACTGCCCTTTCTCTATCCAAACCACCTCTCTGCTTCCACGTTGGGTACCAGAGCTGTCACGTTCAAGCCGATGCCAAAAGCGATTGTGCCATCGGGGTCGCGCAGTCAATGCAGAGAAGGGGGCTCTGGCATAGGGAAAAGTGGTGCTTCAGCACGTTGCGTTTGTTCGCTCCGCTTCGAATAACTGCAGCCGTAGGTAGGTCGTCAGAGGGGGACTCTTGGTTCGCGTCGGCCTCGGATTAAGTTTGATACGGTGCTTCCTCTTCTCCCGGCGCCCCGGAAAAGCCGACTACGAAGCACCGGCAGCCGATTCCGAAGCGGCGAAATCCTGAAACAGCAGCATCGTCCACGTTCGGCGGCTACAAGCACCGTCGACGCACGCCATGCACTCAGGCGCTTTCTCTTGACGCTGAGCTTCTACCTCTATCAAAGCTCCCGTGCCTGGAAGTTTGAGAGATTCAGTTTACGAATAAATTTTAACTGCCTTGACCCCCCCCCGGATCCTCACTGTCACCCACCTTACGAGAACCTCGCTCTCCTCCCCTTAGGCTCCAGGGGCCATGAGCCCTTACAGCTTCCGCGTTCCGAGGCCTAATTATCTCCCCCACAGGCCCGATGTCGAGTCCCGGAATCCCGTTGTGGAGGAGTATAACGCGCCGCTGGCCTTGCTCGGGGAGGCGGAGAATGACCGGTTCTACAATAAGTGCAAACGCCTGGCCCAAGAGTCAGGCATTACCCGTCCCAAAGGCTATAACGTCTCCTACCATTGCAACCCGGACATGGAGAAGCATCACTTCGGCATGACCCACCCGATGAAGCCGTGGCGGTTGACCCTCTCCAAGTGCCTCATCTACTCTTATGGCATGTCGTTTGCCATGGACAATTACGTTTCCCGACCTGCCACGTACGAGGAGCTCGCCGACTTTCACTCCACCGACTACCTCGACTTTCTCGGCACCGTGCTGCCCGAGCCCGTTCCCCGCGACCTGGAGAACCAGAACCCCGATCTCAAATTCAACCTGGGCGGTTCGGATTGTCCCTTGTTCGAGGGTCTCTACGACTACTGCTCCATGTCCGCCGGCGGCGCTCTCGACGCCGCCAGGAAAATCTGCTCCCAGCAGTCCGACATCGCAATCGCTTGGGGCGGTGGCCTCCACCACGCCAAAAAAGCGGAAGCATCGGGCTTTTGCTACATAAACGACATCGTCATTGCCATCCTCCAGCTCCTCCGCTCCTATCCTCGGGTCCTGTATATTGATATAGACGTTCACCATGGCGATGGCGTCGAAGAGGCTTTCTTCTCTACCGATCGGGTCATGACAGTCTCGTTTCACAAATATGACCCAAACAACTTCTTCCCCGGCACCGGTGCCCTGGATGACAACGGACCGAAGAACGAGAACAACCCTGGCGCCCATCACGCCGTCAATGTTCCGCTCAACGACGGCATCACGGACGAGCAGTACGACATGCTGTTTAACACCATAATCGGCAGAATAGTCGAGCGGTTCCGGCCAAGCGCCATTGCGCTCCAATGTGGCGCCGATTCCCTCGCCGGCGACCGCCTGGGCCGGTTCAACTTGCAGGTGCAGGGCCACGGGGCCTGTGTTAAATTCTGCAAGATGATGAACCTTCCACTCATCCTCTTCGGCGGCGGCGGCTACACACCCCGCAACGTTGCTCGTGCCTGGACCTACGAGACAAGCATAGCGATCAATTGTCAGGATAAGATAAGCCCAATTCTACCCCAACACGCCCCGTGGCGCGATCAATTTCGACAAGATACGCTATTCCCCACCCTCGAGCAAATTTTGGGTGAACCGCGACAAAATCGAAACCCCCAAAAGCGATTGCAGGAAATTGTGCAGCACGTCACGGAGCAGCTCCGCTTCGTTCAGGCTGCGCCAAGTGTCCAGATGCAGAACATCCCTCCAGATCTTGGCGCCATCAGGCAGGATGTCGAGGATAGGCTGAAGGAAGAGAGCGCCGAGCAGAACGAGGAGATTCGTCGTGTCAAGGAGGCAGACGTCGGCACCCCAATGGAGCTTTGACGCGGTAGAACGACGGCAACGGCAACGAGCAGAACCAATTCTTCTGCGACGGCGAAGATATCCACCAAAACAAAAAATCCCGTAACTATCAAAACCACATGGTCAACTTGGCAGGGGAGCAAGTGACAACCAGAAGCCTTCTAGTCTTGGCGGATCATGCTCCTTGGCTCGGATCTCTTGCCCAGATATATCCATTGGCAGGCCCAGTCCGTTTCGATCTGCTGTGCAACTAAATGGCTCCACCGGTGGGCCGAAGCCCACCATATATCATCCGGCTCGCACCGCCATGCTCAGTGATCCAAATGAAGAGAAGATACATATATGCACACAGAAGATGTCAAACAAGGTTGAAACAAAATACACACAACAAGTGGATCAGGAAAACACGATGACTGCCTTGCCGCCGGGCTTCAACGTGGCCTGCGGGAAAATAAGCACCATGCCAAGAAATGGGCCAAGAGCGGAGCAACTCACGGTACAGCGTTTCATCTCACTTCCGGTGGTGAACCTAGTATAGGAGCAACCGCCGAGGACGTCGCCCTCAATAGAGACATCGAAGTCGAGTGCGCAATCGCTGGTGGGCAAGTTGGGAAACAGACTGATGTACGTGTTTGTCCCGTCGAAACCGGAGCCGATGTTTAGGGGAGCCCAGTTACCGGTCTTGCCACTGAGAGTCGTCTTGGTGTTCTTCCACACGCAGGCGTCCTCGGGTCCCAGGCCGGCCAGGTTGACATAATACTGAGCGGACGTGGGTTTTCCGGCCCATTGATAGTAGCTAGTTTGATCGGGGTTGGTGAGTTCAACTTGGGCGCCGGGGTTCGCGACAGTGGGTATCGCCATGTTCTCAGTTCCAGGGTAGTCGGTGCGACAGAGGGTCACCTGTTCGCTTATTTTGTTCTTCACGACGACACCGCCAACTCCCTTCTCGCAGAGTGTCTTTGACTCGGGGCGAGTGAGCTCGAGGAAGCCATCCTTGTTACAGAAGAGGCCACCGACGGATTCGTGGTTGGATCCCTGAACAGCCGGCCACTGAGTCTTTTGGTACCCCGGCGGACAGGCATAGGAACACATGGAGCCAGGGGAACACTTCTTGCCGGTGGCAATCTGACCGATGGCGGTAGCAAGTCTGAGACTGAAACCGGGGACATGCTGAACGCCACACCAGCCACCCATGTCGTGCCACTCGAGGGGAACGGCACCATATTCGGATGGGAACCGAGAGCATTCAACGGTACCGCTTGGGAAATGCCTGGAAAGACCGGTAGAGCCTGGAGAACTATAGTCGTGCTCTGTCTTGGAGTCATCCGAACCAGACTTGGAGCCCAACTTGTTGGGCTGTGCGGACTTGACGTTTGTGGCCAGGTGGTTCAAGGCAGGCGGCGGCGGCGGCGCTTTGTAGGCCGACGGCTTCTCGATAAACTTGGCACCAACATCGGGCGCCTGGGGGCTACTTGCTGGCTTGGGCGGTGTGGACGCTGGCGGGGGAGGGGGTTTCTGGGGCGTCGACTCATGAACAATCACACAATGCTTGCTCTGAAGGCACTTCTCGGCCTCGTCGTTCTTCATCGTCCTGCCCCCCATGTCCTGGTAAACCGTCTCGACGGGACTTTCCTCGACTGCAGGGTGTGAGTCGGCCCTCTGGACTAAGGAGGCGGCGACGTTCTTCCTTGCGTGATGGTGAAGATGATGGTGATGTGAGCGCGCATGGACCGAGACGGCCAGGGCAGTGACGAGAGCGTAGCTGATCAGGATCTTCATGGTCAGTTCTTGGTTGTGATGGCCTCTAGTAGAAATGATAAATGGAGGTAGGTGAAAAGTTATAAAGAATACTCTGTGCCGTGGCAAGCCAAAGGAGTGCTGGCAAGAAGAGAAAGAATGGACTCGACGCTGGCCTTGTCGGCGAGTGACGAAGGGAAAAGAGTGACCGAGGGTAAAAGGCGAAAGGAGAGGAAGAGATCGGGGGGGGGGGGGCAAAAGAGGGAGTAGGTAAGGGCAGGAGAGAGAGCGAGAAAGAGGAATCCAAGGAGAATGGGAGAAAAGGGGTCAAAGGGGCTCGGCCTGACCAAGTCTGGAAATTGCATGCTCTTGCCGCCAGCACGAATACAATACACAGTTACCTATACAATACAATAATACATGGACGTGCATGCTACCTACACAACTACCATGCAAGGCATTATGCCAGCATACTACCTGCACTACGACCTACATATGTATCTGTATCATGTATGTATGCTATTTGGAGTATTATGATATACATAACTACATACCAAATGTATGTTATTCTCGGCGATGCAATTTGGGGGTGAGACGCCCTCAGCGTTGCCCATTTGGGAAGCTCACCTTCTGAAGGGGGGGCGACCCCCTGTCTACCTCTACTATCTACATAGGTAGGTAGGTAGGCAGTAGGCACCTCCTAGGCACCTGCAAAGAAAGCACGATGTACGGATAGGTGCGGAGCAGGAAGTATGTGCACCCGTACACCCGCTAGGCAGCAGGGCACTGCACAACACCGAGTATCAGCAAACGGTACCGCTCGGGCGCTAAGACGAGGCTTTGGTACCTGCAGGCATGTTTTGTTTACTACGACGTGGTGGTACTATTTTGGTTACATACCTTGGATACCTACAAGCGCTACATACCTATGTACATATGTATGTATGTGCCTGCCTAGGTAGGTAGGTACGCACCCTATGCGTACTCTATCTAGTAACGTGAAGCTTGTTTGTCGCCTCCCGTCCCGTCCCATCAAACCCCACTCCCCACTCACCCTGAGAAAAACTCCCCGAGTCCGTCTCCACCCAAAGAGGGGACGGAATCGAAGAGGGGACGGAGGTGCCTGCGGATACAGATAGTCTGTATCCGTACATATATATATACACTTCTTGAACACACATACTACTAGAGCATATGTACAAAACATACAATGTACATATATACATACATATGTACATACTGTTAAGTGGTCACGTGTTCTCACGTGGTCAGGCCGCTTAGGCCTCTACTCTTTATTTCTCACCTCTTCTAGATAGCCTAGCACAGCATAATCTCAGCATTATAAGGATAATCCCTGCACTTATATAACGTTCCTTCTATAGGTTATATTGCCCTCTTAGCTTCTACTGCTATATAGTTTGGCGGGAGCGCCAGACACTCTCACACACACACAAGGCACCCGGCCGGAGGGCCTAGGAGGGTCACGTGACGCCGGGCTGGCCGTAGCCGGCCCGAGGCCGCCGTACGTCACAGAGGCTGTACGTCACAGCGGCTGTACGTCACAACAATAGGTAGGAACGTCACAGAGGTAGGAACGGCACAACAACGTAGGAGGCGGCTACGCCGTACAGCGGCTACGGCCGTACGGGCCGTACGGGCCGTACGAAGGAAGGAACGTAGGGTAGGTCAGGGAGCCTAGGAAGGGAGGTCAGCCGAGGCAGCCGAATTTTCTGTATATAAGGGTCCTATTCCACCCTCTTCAGAACAAGACAAGCAAGGCGTGCCTTCTTTAGCAATACAATCAGCCTCCGTGTAAGCATTCTGCCTAGCCTAGGTACGGGTACCTACGGCTACGGCTTCTAAACCTTTTTAAATTTTTCCCTGAATTTTACTGAATTTTTCTGAATTTTTCTTCCTTTTTTCTTTCTTCTTTTTCTTCTTCTTTTTCTTCTTCTTTTTCCTTCCTCTAGGCGGCTAGCCCGGTAGCCTGCTTAGAGTGTCGTTTTCCCTCCGCTAAAATAGTTTACCGAGACTTACTATAAGCCTTACTAAGACTATTATAAGAATTAGCTATTAGGTTATTAATTAGGCAAATTTAAGGGCAAAAGGTCTTTCCTAATCGACTAGTAGTAGGAAAATTCTGCATAATAGTAAAATTAATAGATTAATAAATTATTAATAATACTAATAAGAATAATAATAATTATTAAATAACCTATTATATTATTATTACTTTTTAGTTAGCTTTCCCTAGTATAAAGCTTTAAGGCTCTGCTACCCTTATTAAATAGCAGGGAGCCTTAATAGCAAGTGCTCTAATTTATAAGGTTAGTAATTATATTCTCGAAGATATTATACTACCTTTAAATAAGTTTGCTAATTACGCTAAATAGCTAAAAGCTAATAAAAAGGCTATTAGTATAGTCCTATAATTTCTCTCTAGCAAAGCTATTGCGGGTATTATACGCCTAGGTTAGCATTATAAGAAGATAGCTCGAGAGATATATAAATTCGCGGAATAATATATTAAGGTAATAGTAAAGATATAACCCTAATATATTCTATAATAATAGTATTATCTTATCCTTAAGAATAATACTATCTAGGGCTAAAAGACCTTCTAAAAGAAACTCTAGACCCTATAGAATTAACTTATAGCTAATAAGAAGCTTAGCCCTGCCTATAGGAAAATGCCTTAAATATATGCCTATAAGACTATTAATGCTATCTAATATATTCGCAAGGATCTTGCTACGTAGTAGGCCCGCAAGGCTAATAGCGATATAGGCCTATCCCTTAAGATAGCTAATAGGTATATCTCTTCCGTTATTGCTAATACTAAGGTCTAAAAGGTATTAAGCAAAGCCCTTTCTGTGCTAAAGCATAATAAGAACAATAGCAATAATAATAATAATAATTATAAGAATAAAAAGAAGAATAAGAAGAAGGTATAGAAGGAATAATAAGAAGAGCCTTTAACTATACTAAAGCTCCTTTTAGCGCCTTCTTGCCGTACTAATACTATAAACGAGATTATAGTCCTGCCCTGCTATAGCTATAACGTCCTCCCTAGTAGGAATATTTATTCTAAACAGAATTATTAGAAGCTCTATCCGGAACTTCGTCCTTAATAATTTAGCGGCAGATAGAGAAGGAATAGTTCCTCTAGCGCTGCTAGCAGTAGCAATATTATAGCTACGGGAAGAGGCACTATCGCTTATATTGTTAATACTGCACTTTAGGTTTAGGATTATAACGCCCCTGTCTCTTCTAATAATATTATTATCGATATAGAGTATACGTTATATATCTTTAATAATTATAACGGCTATTAAATAACAAGTAAATATATTATAGGCACTATAAATAAAGATTCTATATAAATATAACTACGCACGTGTAAAGGACTAGGTCTTTAACCTAGTTATGTCTATATAGGGGGATTATAGGTACGCGATAGGTAGACCCTCTAGCTTAGCTAGGATAGGATAGGCTCGTATTAGTACGGGCTTATTACTAATAGCCGACCTCGAAAGGTATATAGCTAGCTAGCAGGGAGCTTCTCTCCTTTCCTCTCTCTCTCTTCTCGGTAGTTCTATTTATTACTCCTTTTTAGTTCGACTTAGTATCGTCTCTTCGTCGATTCCTTTATATTAAATAGAACTCCTTTCTATTTATAACTATAATACGGAAAGTATAACCTCGGAACGCTATTAAATTTTGCCTACTCCTAATACGTTAGATTCCCGCTCTAGACTTCTAATATAGCTAGTATCTCTTTAGGCGAAGTTTGCTATTAACGGAGTTGCAATTAGGGATAGTCGCTCCTAGTTCTTCTACGTCTATTTACGACTTAGCACTTTCTAGCAAAGTTTCCTTTTATACGTATTACGTATCGATAATTTTGCTAATTAGCCTAAATCCTTCCTAGTATATATCGATAAGACTCTTAGCGAATCCTATAAGGAGTAACGCATAGGTCTTTCTTTAGTTACCTTATTATAGGAGACGTTAGAGTCCTTTAGCGCATATATTATATAATAGGAATATATTCTCTTTAAGGCTAGATAGCAATACTAGTCTAACTATACTAAGATTATCCTATTAGCTTCTAGTCTTTATAAGGAGCCTAAGAAGCGACTAGATTAGGAGACAATATAGCCTACAACGTATTTAGATTTCGCGTTACTCTTAAGGAGCTTCGATAGTATATTTAACTCTAGGGATATATCTCGGGTAATATTTAATTTTCCGCCTTATGCTAAGGCTAACCTAATAGATATTAGTTCTATTAAATCTAGTGCCTCTAGCGCGCCTTAGCGCAAGTATTGCTATAAATATAACTAAGTCGGTTACTTCTAATATAACTGCCCTTAGCTGCGCGTATAATCTCGGATTGCTAGGTTAATATCGGTTTCTAGGCTAGCAGAAAGAACTAGGGGCGAGGCAGAGATTTTTAACTAGGGCAATAAGGCATAAGGGATTTATAGATCGGCTATAAGGGTTATAGTCTAGGATAGGCTAGGTAATTAGTTGCATGCATCCTGCCTCTATCTTATATGCGTTAATTTATTATTAGCGTATAGGGCAGGGCGGGGCAGTACGTACTATTGCTAATCGCGCTAGGCTAGGAAAACGACCCTTGCGACTAGGCGACGAAGCATATACTTAAGGCTAGGTTAATTAATACTGCAAAGGGCCCCTTTAAGGCTACCCCGCTCCGATAGGACCCCCTTAAGGCATGCGCTAGTTATATAGGATTTTTTCTATTACTAGTCGGGTAGCTGCTTTCCTGCCTTAATATAGGCGATATAACTCCGTATCCTGCGGACTCCCCCTCTCTAGGAGGGACTAGCTAGCACTATTAGCCGCTTGCAGCAAGCCTTTACGGTTTATATATAGCTTTGCGCTAGCGTAATGCATAGCTATTATAGCGTTTACTGCATAGCATTAACTAGCTTGCGCTTCTTATTTCTTTTAGGAATAGAGGGTATATAAAGGACTAGGTCTTTAACCTAGTTATATCTATATAGGGGGATTATAGGTACGCGATAAGTAGACCCTCTAGTTTAGCTAGGATAGGATAGGCTTATATTAGTATAGGCTTATTACTAATAGCCGACCTCGAGAGGTATATAGCTAGCTAGCGGGGAGCTTCTCTCCTTTCCTCTCTCTCTCTTCTTAGTAGTTCTATTTATTACTCCTCTTTAGTTCGACTTAGTATCGTCTCTTCGTCGATTCCTTTATAGCACGATACGAATCGTCTACGCGTCTTAACGCGTGTCTGCCCCTAAAGGAAATAACTAGGGATAGGTACGTATAGACGAAGCATTTAATTATGCAATAGGGCTGTATTTAGGCAGTACTCGTAGCATAATTAGATCGAACTTAGTCCGAGATTAGAAGCGGATCGCAGGGAGATTAGGAAGATAAAGCAGAAGAAAAGGATTAGGATTAGGGAAATATATATATAAACTCTGCCTTCTTCCCTTAAGGAAGAAAGGGAGAGATAAATATAAGCAGATATTAATAGATTAAGGACCCGAGCTAACTTAAGCAGAGTCCTCTCTTGTGTTATACTAATATATATTAATGCCCTACTTATAGATTTTAAGATAAAGAGAAAAGAGAAAAAGGGGGCATAAAGCTATGCGTACTAAGAAAGACTATATATAATGCTACACGTAACCCAGGGTCTATTAGGGCTATAATTAAATAGTTAGTGCCCTTTTAACTAGTCTTATAGATACGTGGCCTAAGAGTTTAGTATATATTATAGCACGTAATACTACCCCCCAACTAAGGCCTTAATATGCCTATTAAAGTAGATATCTGCGTATTTATAATAGTATGCTAATAGTAGCAGTATAGTTATTATTATTATTATTATTATATAGTTTATCCGCTTTAGCGGCCTCGATCTATTTAGTTAAGTTTATAGGGGGTCTAGGGGTATTAACGTAATAGTTATAGTATTCTTTTAAGGCGATTAACGCGTTTTTAAAGTACCTCGCAGGATACTATATATTATTAGGATTATAGCCTTGCTATTATACTTAGTACTTAAAACGCTTATTCCTTCCTATAATATAAGAATAAAGGACGTAATTAACTGCTTATTTAGGCGTACTATAGACTGCTTTAGGTTTAAGTGCTAGGACTATTTAATTAGGCAATAGGTTATTAGGGGCCTTATAGAGTTAGTTAGCGTAGAATAAATTAGTTATCTTATAGCTATCTAGCAGGTCGAGAATATAGCTAAAACCCCTTTTAGCAGTAATTATAAACGGACTAGACTACTAAGTATCGAGACGAGTTATTAGGGCAATTATGCTAAATCCCTTCCGCTATAAGAAGACCTTATTACTAATAGTAAAGTCTATAATGCGTTTTTTTTATTAGCCTACTATTTCTGCTATTCCTAGGCTTAGACTACTATATTATAAGCCTATTACTATACCTCCTATGTGTAGGCAATAAGGCGTATAGCAATATAAGCAGGGTTTATAGAGTTATTAAGGGTCGAGGAACTACTTAATCGAGGCAGAGAGAGAGGGTTCCTAATTTCCTTACTAAGTACTACTATTAAAAGGGCTATACTAATTAATATATACTAGGATAAGTTATACGCAAAGTCTAGTGCTAGTAGATAATTGCTTTAATTATCTTAATGCTTATCGATATAGAAGCATAGCCTCTAATCTAAATACTAATTTATAACCTTAACGCTGCCTTAAGTTTATAGGTAAAGGGCACTATTATAATAATACTTAGTACTAGTAAGTTAGTTAATTTATTTTAGGAATAAGGAGATAAAAAGGCTAGTATTATCTATAATCTAAGCAGTTAGCAGGCTAAAAAAGCAGTATAAGTGCTAGAAGTAACGGCTAGCAAGGGTCTCTAAGGTATTATTCTTCTTACTAGGCAATATAGCAATAATCTAGCTAAGTTTATAAATAAAAGTCTAAACGTAGTCGTTTTTATAGCGATCTATAAGCATAGTTTTCTTATTATAAGCAACGTATTCCTAAATAGTAGTTAGTACTAGCAGAGGGTATAGGAGTTTAGGGGTCTTATTACGCAGGGTCTTATTCCTTTAATAGTTATAATAGTTATAGATATACTATTAGACGTCCTGCTTTAACTAGGGCTAGTAGTAATCCTATTATAGTACTTTAATTGTTTTATTTTAGCCTTTATAAGCAAAGATCGGAGGTTTATAAGCCTTATAAATTAAGCCTATATAAAGGAATAGCCGTCTATTAGCAGTCTGCTCTAGAACGATTAAATACTTACTATAGTAGCCGAGTTTCTAAACCGAGTTCTCTTTTTAGATAAGCATAGCAAGGTTAGCACTATAAGGGGTCGTAGTATTAGGTATATAAATCGGGGCGATTATAGGGGCAACTTCTAGGAGGTTAAAACTAAGAAACTCTAGCTTAATTAATTAGTTTATCTATTCTTCTTTCTCTCTAGCTTTAACTATAGGGAGTTCGACTATTTTATATAAGAGAGTATTAGCAGCTATATTTAGTCGGCTAGGGCAATAGAGGAAACGGATATCGAATTAAGCTAGGAAGTCGGACTAATAGACTTATTAGATCGAGAGCAGCCTTTTTATTAAGAAATATATTAGGGTCTTATAGTCTATAATAACGTTAAACTTCTAACTAAGGAGTTCTAGGTAGAAGTATTTAAAGCTCTATATAATAGCAATAAGCTTATAGTCTTAGATTAAGTAGGCGCGTTTAGTAGGAAATATAGTTTTAGAAAAAAAGCCTATAAGCTTTTAGGCTAAGTTAGTCTGCTATTGCTATAGTATACTAGTAGTTGCGTTCTAGGAGGCGTTAATCTTAAATCGGGTTAGTAGTTTAGGATAGAAAAAGGCAAGAATAGGAGCTTTAGTTATAAGTTTTTTTATTTAATTAAATGCTTTGCGCTATTCTAGTCCGAGTTTAAAAGGCATATCCTTCTTAAGCAGTTAGTTTAAGGGTTTAGTAGTCGCACTAGCGTAATAGCAGAAGATCCGGATAAAGTTATAAAGACTTATAAAAGAGCGTATAGCTTTATAGTCTCTAAGGTCTTCGAACCTTTAATCCGTAATAGCCTATACTTTATAGGGGTCGATACTAAGTCCTATGCTAGTATATAGTATTACGCTAAGGTAGTTAACTTTAGTAATATTAAACTAGGACTTCTTAATATTACCCTATAAATTAGCCTAATAAAAGCGCTAGATAACTTTATAGTATTTAGTCTAGTAGTCCTTTTTATTATTATTATTTATATAGATTAGGATATTATTAGCATATATATTAGTATATCGATTAAGGAAGTTATAGAGCTAGGTATTAATAAAGTTCTAGAACTAAGCAGGGCTAACCTTTAGTCCGAACGAAAGGACTAGTTAATAGAATATACTAAATCTAGTACGGAATGCTATTAGGTACTTAAAGGCTAGGTCGAAATAGAGATAGTAGAATGCCTAGATAACGTTAATTTTCGAGAAGCGTTTTGCAGATTAGTAGTTAAAAGCAGTACTATTAAGAGAAAAGGCAGGCGAGATATAACTTTTTAGGTAGTTGTTTATCTAATAGTAGTCGATATAGAAGCGCTAGGCTATAGAGTATAGCTTTAGCGCGAATAGGATAGAAGCAGTATATAGGCTAGTATTAGGTTTAATAAAACCTATTTTAAGCAGGTAGTCTATAGTTTCTTTCTCTAATAGTAAGTATTTAATTAGAGTATAATAAAACAAGGGACTAGCTAGGTAAAGGGGTTTCTCTAGTTTAAGCGTAATATTATAACTAGGATAGGGGCTTATAAGGGTATATACTTTCTTTTTACTAAAAAAGCCTTTTATATGCGCAAGGGGCTATAAGATTAGGCTACTAATTAGGGCAATATAATTAAGGTCTTCTCCTACTAGGAATAGGATCTCTTAGCCTTAATATATATAACTCGTAGGACTAAGCTTTGCAATTAAGGCCTTAGGTAGGTCGGAGTCGTCTTCTAAGGGTACGGGCTAGGTTAGTATTAAGGGAGTTAATTCCTTCTATTATGCCTATTAGGGATCCTTTTAGACTATTTAGATTAATTAGTCTTAGCAGTCCTAGTCGTCTTCCTAGAAGTTAGTTATATTAGGGGTCTTAGTCTAAGTTAGGGTTTAGGCTAGCTTTTTTTTCTTTATAGGCTATATAAAGTTATTAATCCTCTATAAGCGTTAAAGGATCTTATACTTTATTTCGTCTGCTTTAATTAATCGGTTCTAGCGTTTTGTATTAGCCTAAACGGCTAGGTTAATCTGCTTATTAAGTAAAAGCGTCTTAGGGAGAAGGATTAAAGGGGAGTACTTAGCAAGGGCGGGGAGGTTATTAGGCTAGATAAGCTTCTAAGCAGTATAGTCGAGTAGTAGTTTCTTTTTAGCTAGCTAGTATAAGCTAATAAAAAAATCCTAGGCATAGTTAGTAACTTAAAAAGTCTCCTAGGGAAAGGACTAGCTATTAATTATAAGGGTTGCGATTAAATGCTTATATATAGGACTAGCTTAGCGGCCTTAGAAATTAACTAGAGGGAGAGGACTAATAAGGACTAGCTTAGCACTAAGGCGTTTAATAGCCTGCTTAGCAAATTAGCAATTAATAAGGAAATAGGCATTTACTTTAGTATTATAGAGAGATAAGGCGTAAAGAGCGATTTTATTAATCTAAACTTAACTATTAATAGTAAATAACTCTCCTACTTTTTTCTCTATACGTAAGACTCTTAAGACTATTAAGGAGCCTTATAATAGTCCTACTCTTTTTCCGAATCCGAGTCTTTAGAGGCAGTTAGCAGTAGTATTAGCGTCCTCCTTATACTAGAGATCCAGGTATAATTAGGGCAATTTTTAGCTATATAGCCCTTTTTTCTATAAATAAAGCACGTACTATTATCCTAGTAGACCTTTTTTTTATCTTTAGAAAGAGCTTTGCCTTTTTTCTTAGATATTATTATTAGGGTTTTTTTAGTTTCTCCTACTAACTTATTTTTATAGTAGGGAGGATAACTACTTAATCGCTAGGTCTCTTATTAGATAGTATCTCTCTTTTAGCAGTAGACTAAGTCCTTAATATAGCTATAAAAGTCTTTATAGGAGAGGCTATTATCCTTAGTCTTAGTTAAAAGGCTAGAGTCTAGGTTAGTCGGAAAGTAGTCTTAGAGCGTATACTTTATCTAAATAAATAGTATATAGGTCTTAGCGGCTAGGTTATTAAACTCTATAATAAATTCCTAGATCTCCTACTTGCTAGAGATTAAGAAGTTTAAATAGTAGAGGCGTTTAGCAGCCTCTATAAACTTATTAGGATTGCTATAGGCAGACTCGAGGCACTAGATTATTTAAGCTAGTCTAGAAAAGGGTTATTTTATTAAGTTATACTAGGTTTCCAGAGTCTTATAAGCCTTGCCCTTAAGGGAGTAAAATAAAAAGCCTATCCTATCTTCCTTATCCTAAAAAGTAGCCTTATTAGTCCTTATTTTATCTTTTAGGTTAGTTAGAAAGGCGCTAAACTTGCCCTTTTTTCTAGAAAACGTTCTAATATCCTTATAATAGGTCTTAGCCGAGTTAAAGTAAGCTAGGTTCGGTTATCTAATAGCAGTAAAAATAGGCTAGGCAGCCTTTTTAAAGGGGACGAAAATAGTAAACCGATTTGCAAAAGCTATTAAGGCTTCCCTATAATAGGCAGGTTTAGGGGTCTATTAGCTCTATAAGTTAGCAATTTACTGCTAAAAAGCTGCTAACTAGGACTATAAGTCCTAGTTAGTTAGGGTTATTAAGGAAAAAGCTATAATTAAGTAGTCTTTATCCTTAATATTATAATTTTAGTCTTAGGAGTTATAGTCTAATTCTCTCGAGGCTAATCTTATAGAGCGTTAAGGAAGGGTCTAGTCTTAGCTTCCGGATATATATTAGGAAGCGGGTCTAAGTCTTAGGTCTTATTCCTTAGAGCCTAATTAAATAGTTTAAAGGGTCTAGGAGTCTTCTAAGATCTTAGCTGCCTATCTTAGTAATAGAAGGTCGTAGTCTAGTTTTAGGTTATATTATATAGGTGTTTTGCGTCTTTGTATAGGACGTAAGGTTAATACGTATTTATAAACTGCTTATTTAGCAATAAATAATCTTAGAATAGTATAATAGCTATTAAATAATAAGTAAATATATTATAAGCACTATAAATAAAGATTCTAAGATAAAGAGCAAAGAGAAAAAGGGGGCATAAAGCTATGCGTATTAAGAAAGACTATATATAATGCTATACGTAACCTAGGGTCTATTAGGGCTATAATTAAATAGTTAGTGCCCTTTTAACTAGTCTTATAGATACGTGGCCTAAGAGTTTAGTGTGTATTATAGCGTGTAATAATAATAAAGCCTAGTTTAGTAATACTTATAAAGAGTTCCTTAGCCTAATCCGTCTTATAGCTTTTAATAGCATGCCTCTTTATTATCTCGGCAAAGGCATAGCAATTATTAAATCTAAGGATAGCTATTCGATTACCTTTAAGGAGGCTTTTTATAGTACTAATATTCTAGCTAATCTAATTAGCGCCAACCTTCTTAATTGTAAGGATATACGTATTAATAGTAAGAAGATAAGACTCTAATAAAAAGGCCGTATAGTATGCTATCTCGTCTAAAAAGGTAGTATCGCAACTATTTAAGATACTAGGCCTTAATAGCCTCTCGTAATTCCCGCCCTACTTATTAAAGAAACGGCTATCGAATTTTTAGTCCTTTATTATTAACTCGGATATCCTAGCAATAATCGGCTACTATAAGCCTGCAAAAAGAGTAGTATTAACGTCTATATAGAGGATATTGCTAACTTCTACTATTGCTTTTATTATTTTAGCAAAGCAGATACTATTATTAGCTGCAATCTATCTATATAGACGACTTTTTTCCTTTAATATATCTTCTAGGACTTTATTGCCTATATACTTATCTCTTTAGAGGGATATTATTATATACTTTATAGTATTAATGCCTATACTAACTATTATTAAGTCCTTTTTATAAAGACTAGTCCTTTTTATAAAGACTAGAGAGGAAGACTTTTAACGCCTTTAAGCGTAAAAAAAGAGTATTAACGCTACGGCTAGCGGATACTACGTTTAAGTTATAGCCTTTAATAATGCTCTTAAATTTACCTAGCAAAAGATTATTAATTAGGCCGCCTAAGATAGTTTTATTATTAGAACCTATGCCCTATATACCCCTGCCTAGTATAGCTAAGCTAAACGCGCTAGCTATACCCTTATAGATACTGCTAGATCTATTTGCATTAAGACTAGCCTTCCTAAGAAGCTATAGCCTTATTTTATAAATATAAGCGCTTACGTTTAGAACCTCCTCCTATCTTCTGCTAACGCTAATAGAAAAAGCCCTATTAAGATAGTTATAAAAGGTCTCCGTATGCCCTATAAATATAATATCTTATACCTTTGCTTATAGGGATATTAAGCTTACGTTTTTATCCCTCCGGCTTATAGGATCTAGAGCGCTAAAATAGCCCCTAAGGCTAAAAAGGGTTATCTTATTAGAATAGAGGGCCTTTACAGGCATATCTATAAGGTATTCCTTCCGGACGAAAATAAGATTATTAGGGCCTGCAACGTTTATTTCTATAATCTAGCTAATCTAAACCTCGATAAGTCTATTACATATATTGCAAACGTCTCTAAAAATAATAATCCCTTTAACCCTAGTAACTTCTTTTACTATTATATTTAATAAATAGTATGTGTTACGCGCTACACACATACTAACTCTTAGGCTATGTATCTATAAGACTAGTTACGAGGGCACTAACTATTTAATTATAGCCCTAATAGACCCTAGATTATATATAGCAGTATATATAGTCTTTCTTAGTACGCATAGCTTTAGGCCCCTTTTCCTCTTTTTTTTTTATATTAGAATCTTTATTTATAGTGCCTATAATATATTTACTTATTATTTTAAGGCTATTATACTATTCTAAGATCGCTATATTGCTAATAAGCGGTTTATAAATACGTATTAACCTTACGTCTTGTACGAAGACGCAAAATACCCGTATAATATAACTTAAGACTAAACTACGACTTTTTATTGCTAAGATAGGCAGCTAAAGACCCTAGAAGACTCCTAGACTCTATAAACTATTTAATTAGGTTCCGAGAAATAAGACTTAAGACTTAGACCCGCTTCCTAGTATATATCTAGAAGCTAAGACTAGACCCTTTCTCAACGCTCTATAAGATTAACCTCGAGAGAATTAGACTATAACCCCTAAGACTAAAACTATAATATTAAGAGCAAAGACTATTTAATTATAGCTTCTTCCTTAATAACCCTAACTAACTAGGACTTATAGTCCTAGTTAGCAGCTCTTTAGTAGTAGATTACTAACTTATAGAGCTAATAGACCCCTAAGCCTGCCTGCTATAGAGAAGCCTCGATAGCCTTTGCGGATTAATCTACTGCTTTTATCCCCTCTAGAAAAGCCGTATAGCTTATTTTTACTGCTATTAGATAACCGAACCTAGCTTACTCCGACTTAGCTAAGACTTACTATAAGGATATTAGAACGTTCTCTAGAAAAAAGGGCGAGTTTAGCGCCTTTCTAACTAACTTAAAAGATAAGATAAGGACTAATAAGGCTACCTTTTAAGATAAGGAAGACAGGATAGGCTTTTTATTTTGCTCCCTTAATAGCAAGGCTTATAAAACCCTCGAGACCTAGTATAACTTAATAGAATAACCCTTCTCTAGACTAGCTAAGATAATCTAGTATCTCGAGTCCGCCTATAGCAATCCTAATAAGTTCGCAAAGGCTGCTAAACGCCTCTACTATTTAAACTTCTCGATTTCTAGTAAGTAGGAGATCTAGGAATTTATTACGGAGTTTAATAACCTAGCTGCTAAGACCTATATACTATTTAATTAGATAAAGTATATGCTTTAGGACTACTTTCTAACTAACCTAGACTCTAGCCTATTAACCCGGACTAAGGATAATAGCCTTTCTTATAAAGACTTTTGCAGCTATATTAAGGACTCGGTCTATTACTAAAGGAGAGATACTGCCTGCTAAGAGACCTAGCAATTAAGTAGTTATACTCCCTACTATAAAAATAAGTTAGTAGGAAAAACTAAGAAGACCCTAATAATAACGTCTAAAAAAAAGGGCAAGGCTCTCTCTAAGGATAAAAAAAAAGTCTACTAGGATAATAGTACGTGCTTTATCTATAGAAAGAAGGGCTATATAGCTAAAAACTGCTCTAACTATATTCGGATCTCTAGTATAAAAAGAACTCTAATGCTACTACTAACCGCCTCTAAAGACTCGAATTTAGGAAAAGAGTAGGACTATTATAAGGCTCCTTAATAGTCCTAAAGGTCTTATGCATAGAGAAGAAGGTAAGAGAGTTATTTACTATTAATAGTTAAGTTTAGATTAATAGAATTGCTTTTTAGGCCTTATCTCTCTATAATACTAGAATAGATGCCTATCTCCTTATTAGATGCTAATTCGCTAAGCAGGCTATAAAACGCCTTAATGCTAAACTAGTCCCTATTAGTTTAGTCCTCCTAGTCGATTTCTAGGGCCGCTTAGCTAGTCTAGTATATAAGCAGTTAATTATAACTTTTATAATTAATAGCTAGTCCTTTCCCTAGGAGACCTTCTAAGTTACTAACTATGCCTAGGATCTCTTTATTAGCCTATACTAGCTAGCTAAAAAGAAACTACTACTCGACTATACTGCTTAGAAGCTTATTTAGCCTAATAACCTCCCTGCCCTTACTAAGTACTCGCTCTTAATCCTTCTGCCTAAGACGCCTTTACTTAATAGGCAGATTAACCTAGCTATTTAGGCTAATATAGAACGCTAGAACTAATTAATTAAGGCAGACAAAAGGAAATATAAGATCCTCTAACGCTTATAAAGGAATAACGATTTTATATAGCCCGCGAAGAAAAAAAAGCTAGCCTAGACCCTAACTTAGACTAAGACCCTTAACCTAACTAACCCCTAGGAAGATAACTAGGATTGCTAAAACTAATTAATCTAAGCAGTCTAAGAGGATCCCTAATAGGCATAATAGAGGGAACTAACTCCCTTAATACTAACTTAGCCTATACCCCTAGAAAATAACCCCGACTTGCCTAAAATATTAATTGCAAAGCTTAGCCCTATAAGTTATATATACTAAAGCTAAGAAATCCTATTCCTAGCAGGAAAGACCCTAATTATATTGCCCTAATCTGTAGCCTAATCCTATAGCCCCTTGCGCATATAGAAGGCTTTTTTAGTAAGAAGAAAGTATATACCCTTATAAGCCCCTATCCTAGTTATAACGTTATGCTTAAACTTAAAAAACCCTTCTACCTAGCTAGTCCCCTATCTTATTGCACTCTAATTAAATAATTACTATTAGAGAAAGAAATAGTAGACTACTTGCTTAAAATAGGGTTTATTAAACCTAATACTAGCCTATATACCGCCTCTATTCTATTTGCGCTAAAGCTATACTCTATAGCCTAGCGCTTTTATATCGACTACTATTAGATAAACGACTACCTAAAGAGTTATATCTTGCCTGCCCTTTTACTTAATAGTACTGCTTTTAACTACTAATCTGCAAAACGCTTCTTAAAGATTAATATTATCTAGGCGTTTTACTATCTCTATCTCGACCTGGCCTCTAAATACCTAATAGCGTTCCGTACTAAGTTTAGTATATTTTATTAGTTAGTCCTCCTATTCGGATTAAAGGTTAGCCCTGCTTAGTTCTAGAACTTTATTAATACCTAGCTATATAACCTCCTTAATTAATATACTAGTACGTACGTAAATAATATCCTAATCTATATAAATAATAATAAAAAAGAAGACTATTAGATTAAATACTATAAAGTTATCTAGCGCCTTTATTAGGCTAATCTATAGGGTAATATTAAAAAGTCCTAGTTTAATATTACTAAGGTTAACTACTTTAGCGTAATACTATACGCTAGTATAGGACTTAGTATTAACCCCTATAAGGTGCAGGCTATTATAGATTAGAAGTTCGAAAACCTTAGAGACTATAAAGCTATACGCTTTTTTATAGGTCTTTATAACTTTATCCGGATCTTCTACTACTATACTAGTATAGTAGCTAAACCCCTAAACTAACTGCTTAAAAAGGATACGCCTTTTAAACTCGGACTAGAATAGTATAAAGTATTTAATTAAATAAAAAAGCTTGCGACTAAAGCTCCTATTCTTGCCTTCTTCTATCCTAAACTACTAACCCGACTTAAGACTAACGCCTTCTATAACGTAACTACTAGTATTCTATAGCAATAGCAGACTAACTCGATATTAAAGCCTATAGGCTTCTTTTCTAAAACTATATCCCCTACTAAACGCGCTTACCTAATCTAAGACTAAGAGCTCCTTGCTATTATATAGAGTCTCGAGCACTTTTACCTAGAACTCCTTAGTTAGAAGTTCGACGTTATTATAGACTATAAGGCCCTAATATATTTCTCGATAAAAAGGCTGCTCTTAATCTAATAAGTCTATTAGTCCGACTTCCTAGCTTAATTCGATATCTGTTTTCTCTATTACCTAGGCTAACTAAATATAGCTGCTAATACTCTCTTTTGTAAAATAGTTAAACTCCCTATAGTTAAGGCTAGAGAGAAAGAAGAATAGATAAACTAATTAATTAAGCTAGAGTCTCTTAGTTTTAACCTCCTAGAAGTTACCCCTATAATTGCCCCGATTTATATACCTAATACTATAACCCTTTATAGTACTAACCTCGCTACGCTTATCTAAGAAGAGAATATAATTTAAAAACTCGGCTACTATAGCAAGTACTTAATTATCCTAGAATAAACTACTAATAAATAACTATTCCTCTATATAGCCCTAATTCGTAAAGCTTATAAACCTCTAATCTTTACTTATAGAGGCTAAAATAAGACGATTAAAGTACTATAATAGGACTACTACTAGCCCTAGATAAAGCAGGACGTCTAGAAGTATATCCGTAACTACTATAACTATTATAGAAATAAAACCCTGCGTAATAAGACCCCTAGACTCCTATACCCTCTACTAGTACCGACTGCTATTTAGGAATACGTTGCTTGCAATAGAAAAACTATGCCTATAGATTGCTACGGATATAACTATATTTAGACCTTTATCTATAAGTTTAGCTAGATTATCGCTACGCTGCCTAGGAAGAAGAAGAATACCTCGGAGACCCTTACTAGCTATTACTTCTAGCATTTATACTGCTTTTTTAGCCTGCTAACTGCTTAGATTACGGATAATACTAGCCCTTTTATCTTATTATTCCTAAAAAGAATTAACTACCTTACTAGTATAAAGCATTATTATAGTAGCGCCCTCTACCCGTAAATATAAAGCAGTATCGAGGTTATAAATTAGTATTTAGATTAAAAGCTATACTTTTATATTAATAAGTATTAAGATAATTAGAGCAATTATCTACTAGCGCTAGACTTTGCGTATAACTCGTCCTAGTACGCCTTAATTAGCATAGCCCCTTTAATAGTAGTACTTAGAATAGAAGTTAGGAACCCTTTCTCTCTGCCTCGATTAAGTAGTTCCTCGACCCCTAATAACTCTACAGACCCTGCCTATATTGCCTCCCGCCTTATTGCCCGCGTATAGAAGGTATAGTAATAGGCTTATAACGCTATAGCTCGAGCCTAAAAATAGTAAAAGCAATAAGCTAATAAGAAAAAACGCCTTATAGACTTTACTATTAGCAATAAAGTCTTCCTATAAAGGAAGGGATTTAGCATAATTACTCTAATAACTTATCTTAATGCTTAGTAGTCTAGTCTATTTATAATTATAGCTAAGAAAGGTTTTAGCTATATTCTCGACCTGCTAGATAGCTATAAGATAATTAATTTATTCTATATAAACCGACTTTGCAAAGCCCTTATATAAATATAACTACGCATAACACGAATCGTCTATGCGTCTTAACGCGTATCTGCCCCTAAAGGAAATAACTAAGGATAGGTACGTATAGACGAAGCATTTAATTATGCAATAGGGCTGTATTTAGGCAGTGCTTATAGTATAATCGGATCGAACTTAGTCTAAAATTAGAAGCAGATTGCAGGGAGATTAGGAAAATAAAGCAGAAAAAGAGGATTAGGATTAGGGAAATATATATATAAACTCTGCCTTCTTCCCTTATAGAAGAAGAGATATATAGATATAAGCAGATATTAATAGATTAAGGACCTAAGCTAACTTAAGCAGAGTCCTCTCTTATATTATACTAATATATATTAATGCCCTACCTATACTAATTAGTATTACTATTAGCTATTAATACGAGTCCTATATCTAATAAAAATATAGATTAGCTAGGAAATAGATACCTAAACCTAAGCTAGGAAACGACTACCCTAGGAAGGAACGGACTCCTAGAGTTCGCGGTTTTAATTTCTTATAGTACTAGATAGTATAATAGCTGCTTAGAAGCTTAAATCGACCTTAAATAACGCTAAGATCCTTAGGAAGGAACGGACTCTTATAGCCTGCAGTTTTAATCTCTTAAGGACCTCGACTTATACCTAGAATATTTAGGAAAGACTAAATCGACCTTAAATAATAATAAGATCCTTAGGAAGGAACGGACTCCTATAGCCCGTAGTTTTAATCTCTTAAGGACTTCGACTTATTCCTAGAACGTTTAGGATAATAATCGAGATACCTAGAGGGATTTATTTCTTTTTCTAGGGAAACCTTCTTAATTATTCTTTTACTTTTATTTTTTACTCTTTATAACTTTTAGAATACCTTTTTTAATACTAACCCGAAATCAGATAGATATCGCCTTAAGGCATTAATATATATTAGTATAATATAAGAGAGAACTCTGCTTAAGTTAGCTCGGGTCCTTAATCTATTAATATCTGCTTATATCTATATATCTCTTCTTCCGTAAGGGAAAAAGGCAGAGTTTATATATATATTTCCCTAATCCTAATCCTCTTTTTCTGCTTTATCTTCCTAATCTCCCTATAATCCGCTTCTAATCTCGGACTAAGTTCGATCCGATTATGCTACGAGTACTGCCTAAATATAGCCCTATTATATAATTAAATGCTTTATCTATACATACCTATCCCTAGTTATTTTCTTTAGGGGCAGACACGCGTTAAGACGCGTAGACGATTCGTGTTATATAGTTATATTTATATAGTTATAACCCGGATAGTTCCTTACCTGCTGTCCTATAGGGCCCTTTATATAATATGCTATAGGAATACCTTCTAGAGGTTTGCTAGCAAATTACTAACCTAATAGATAAAGGGTAGATTCGCGCTAGCTTATTATTAGCGGCTACTTTTATCCTACTTGCTAAAAAGCCTAGGGGTAGCTAGTATTTCTATATTAATTATTGCGCTTTAAACTAAGTTATAGAGCAGGACTACTACTTGCTTTCCTTAATTAAAGAGACGTTACGTAGCCTTTCTAGCGCTTATTAGTTTATAAAGTTAAATATTTACGCTGCTTTTTATAAGCTGCGTATTATAGAGGGTAATAAATATCTAACTACGTTCTATACCTAGTTTAGGCTTTTTAAGTAGCTTATTTACCCCTTTAGCCTTACTAGAGCGCCTGCTTCTTTTTAGCAATATATTAATAACGCGTTAGGCACGTCCCTAGGCGACTTTATTATAGCGTATCTTAATAATATTTTAATCTATTCTAGGGGATTGCGTGCTAACTACTAGGGTAAGGTCTAGGCTATTATAAATAAGTTATAGGCTATAGGTTTATTTCTAGATATTAATAAGTACGCTTTTGCAGTTATAGAAGTTAAGTACCTAGGATTTATTATATATGCTAGCCGCGAAATACGTCCTAACTCGGATAAAGTAGCCGCGATATATAACTAGGAGGCGCCTTCCTATATTCGAGGTATTCGTAGTTTCCTTAGCTTTGCAAACTTCTATTACGACTTTATCCCTTGCTTCTTATTTATTACGGCCCTTTTTATTAATCTAACTCGTTATACTATGCCTTTCTAGTAGACGGCCGAGTACTAGGCAGGCTTTAACTATCTTAAGGCTACGTTTATTACTTATCCTATCTTAGTATAGTAGGATCCCTGCTAGCTAATAGTTATTAAAACGGACTGCTCTAATAAGGTACTTAGTAGCTATTTATTGCAGATAGGGAAGGATAAAATCCTCCGCCCTATTGCGTACTTTTCCTAGAAGCTTTAACCTATAGAGAGGAATTATACTATTTATAATAAGGAGCTCCTTGCTATTATTGCCTGCCTTAAGGCCTAGTCGGCTAAGCTATATAGTATAGCTAAGCCTTTTATAATCCTTACGGACTATAAGGCCCTTAAGTACTTTACTACCCCTAAGGAGATATTAAAATATTAGGCGTAATAGGCTAAGACGTTATTTTTATTTAACTTTTACTTTTATTACTGCCCTAGCTTATAGGTAGCGCGTTTAGATGCTCTTTCTTAGCGCGATTAGGAGTGCTATAATACGCCCTTTTATTTTAGCCGGATTATATAGCCTCTCTTAATTTATGCTTTTTAGATAGCTCTGCTATAGGCGAGCGTTCCTTATTAGTAGGCGCGTATTTCTCGCTAGCCCGCGTCTAGGGTTCCTTCTCTACCTCCTGCGATAGACTCCTTGCTAGACTATCCTCCCTTCTTATTAGTAGTTTAGCGGGAGCGCTAGACACTCTTACACACATACAAGGCACCCGGCCGGAGGGCCTAGGAGGGTCACGTGACGCCGGGCCGGCCGTAGCCGGCCCGAGGCCGCCGTACGTTATAGAGGCTGTACGTTATAGCGGCTGTACGTTATAACAATAGGTAGGAACGTTACAGAGGTAGGAACGGCATAATAACGTAGGAGGCGGCTACGCCGTACAGCGGCTACGGCCGTACGGGCCGTACGGGCCGTACGAAGGAAGGAACGTAGGGTAGGTTAGGGAGCTAAGGAAGGGAGGTCAGCCGAGGCAGCCGAATTTTCTGTATATAAGGGTCCTATTCCACCCTCTTTAGAACAGGTTAAGCAAGGCGTGCCTTCTTTAGCAATACAATTAGCCTCCGTGTGAGCATTCTGCCTAGCCTAGGTACGGGTACCTATAGCTACGGCTTCTGAACTTTTCTAAATTTTTCCCTGAATTTTACTAAATTTTTCTGAATTTTTCTTCCTTTCTTCTTTCTTCTTCTTTTTCTTCTTCTTTTTCCTTCCTCTAGACTGCTAGCCTAGTAGCACCTAGGGTATTGTTTTCCCTCCGCTAAAGTAGCTTCTATTCCTCCCCTTAATATTACTAATTCCCCTATACTTTTTCCTAACGTATACTTATAGGAGTTATAGTATTCTGCTTTATAGCACGACTTATTATACGCTATTTGCCTTAATACGTTACGCTTAGTAGTAAGGAAGTTTCCCCCTAAGGCCTATACCCGTAAATAGGTAGCGGATTATACTATCTCTACTACTAGCTTCCTATAATTCTATAGCCGTTTCTAGGTCCCTTGCTAGGAACCTCTTACTATATCCTTAATCTAGCGTATTTATAACTCGCCTCTTACTAGCTACCCTAGGAAGAATATTACGTTTTAACTCCTCTAATATAACTTTTACTAGGAGGGGATATCTAAGGATATCGCGCGTTTTATACGTAATTATTATTGCTATAGGGATTACTTTTACTATTTATATAAATACAATTACGCATAACACGAATTGTCTACGCGTCTTAACGCATATCTGCCCTTAAAGGAAATAACTAGGGATAGGTACGTATAGATAAAGCATTTAATTATACAATAAGGCTATATTTAGGCTATACTCGTAGCATAATCGGATCGAACTTAGTCTAAGATTAGAAGCGGATTATAGGGAGATTAGGAAAATAAAGCAGAAAAAGAGGATTAGGATTAGGGAACTATATATAAACTCTGCCTTCTTCCCTTAAGGAAGAAGGGAGAGAGAGAGATATAAGCAGATATTAATAGATTAAGGACCTAAGCTAACTTAAGCAGAGTCCTCTCTTATATTATACTAATATATATTAATACCCTACCTATACTAATTAGTATTACTATTAGCTATTAATACGAGTCCTATATCTAATAAAATATAAATTAGATAGGAATAGATGCCTAGACCTAAGCTAGGAAATAACCTTTACCCTAGGAAGGAATAGACTCCTAGAGTTCGCGGTTTTAATCTCTTATAGTACTAGATAGTATAATAGCTGCTCGGAAGACTAAGTCGACCTCGAATAATAATAAGATCCTTAGGAAAGAACGGACTCCTATAGCCTGCGGTTTTAATCTCTTAAAGACTTCGACTTATACCTAGAACGCTTAGGAAAGACTAAATCGACCTTAAATAATAATAAGATCCTTAGAAAGGAATAGACTCTTATAGCCTGTAGTTTTAATCTCTTAAGGACCTCGACTTATCCCTAGAATATTTAGGATAATAATTAAGATACCTAGAGGGATTTATTTCTTTTTCTAGGGAAACCTTCTCGATTACTCTTTTACTTTTATTTTTTACTCTTTACGATTTTTAAAATACTTTATTTTAATACTAACCCGAAATTAGATAGATATTGCCTCTATACTATACTTATTTTCTTTTTATTTTAAAGGGATTATATCTTTATATCTTAAATATTTTTATACGGATATATAATTATACTATACTCGTTACGTTTAGGAAGCAAGAATCTCTTTTATTAATTTAGCCTAGGCAAACTAGTAAATAAAAAATATCTGCCTAGCTAAATCTATCTAAAATTTTTATTATGCCTAGCTTTGCTTAAAATTATTTTTGCCTAGCTTTACTTGCTTAAATTTTTTGCCCCCTTGCTAAATTTCCCTGCTAATTTTACCCTAGGAGCCTAGCTAGTAAGCTATATTATAGGATTATTTTTTTATCCTAAACTCCTGCTAGGCTTATATAGCTATGCGAGCTAAATTAGTATACTCCCCCTTTTAAAACTCGTTAAGAGGGTAGTTTATCTAGATAAACGCTACTAGAGCCTATATAGCGCGCCTAGCTTTAAGTACTAGCTTTATATCTAATATTAGCTAAGAATTATCTCGATATTAGAAGGGGATACTTACTATCTCGTACCTTAATCCCCGCGATAAATAGCAAAAGCAACTCTTTACTATTACTAAGTCCTATTCCTAATAGGCGTTAGTTATTAGCGGCTACTAAGCTAGACGGGAGATATACTAGTAATAGGGGACTATCCTAGTTACCTCCCTATATAGCTAACTACGACTTAGGGTCTATAGGTTTTAATAAAACCCCCTTAGCGTCTTAGGCGTCTTTATTATTATTATTAGCGTCTTAGGCGTACTTATAGCTAGGAAAAGGCGATAACTTAGTATTATTAGCAGTAGCGTATATCTTAGAGCCTAAGGTATTAATAGCAAGCTGCTTAATAATAAGGCTAGGATACTTATATAAAATTAGTCTAATGCTCTTATAAAATATTGCAAAATCGCGAGTAAATCGGCTAAAATTCTGCTTACTTTGCCGCATATATAGAAGAGGAACTAGAGGGATATTGCTATTATTATTATTATTACTACTAATAGCTATTATCTCTCTTATTAAAGTATCTTTGCTCGAAGGCCTACTTTCTCTACTCCCCCGCCTGCCCTTACGCCCCCTCCCCCTGCCCCTACCCCTGCGTTTCTTAGCTAGCTTTAGTAGCATTTCTAGAATATTTTATTAGCCTTATATAACGATTTTAGAAAGTATTACTACTATTTATATTAGAGTTTAGTTATACTTACTCGTAATAGTAATAATAATACTATGCGCTTTTATTAGAAGCATAAAAGGAAGAAGAAAAGAAGAAGTATAAGAGGAAGAGAGGGAACGAATTTATTTTGCGGGGTAAGTTACGTGCACGCGTATAAGAAGCGCGAAACATAGTAAGTACGCACTATAACCCTACTACCCTATAAAAGACTAATTCTTTTCCCTTTACCCTCTTTCTTTTACTATTTTCTTTTTTATATACTCGTTTATTTATTTCCTATATAATTTCTTCCTTTCTATCTTTCCTATATACTATTTTTCTTTTTACCTTTCTTCTTCTTATTTATTTTTTTCCTATATAACGATTCGATAAATAAAAAGAGGACTGCTAGTATATAAATATAACTATGTATAATATAAATCGTCTACGCGTTTTAACGCGTATCTGCCCCTAAAGGAAATAACTAGGGATAAGTACGTATAGATAAAGCATTTAATTATGCAATAGGGCTATATTTAGGCAGTGCTTATAGCATAATCGGATTAAACTTAGTCCGAGATTAGAAGCAGATTATAGGGAGATTAGGAAAATAAAGCAGAAGAAGAGGATTAGGATTAGGGAACTATATATATAAACTCTGCCTTCTTCTCTTAAGGAAGAAGGGAGAGAGAGAGATATAAGCAGATATTAATAGATTAAGGACCCGAGCTAACTTAAGCAGAGTCCTCTTTTATATTATATTAATATATATTAATGCCCTACTGTAAAGGATCCGGGCTTTGCCCGGATCTTATTATATTACGTAAGGATAACTTATCTACGCGTACGGGCCGCGCGCATATAGCCCTACCCCCCTACTATATATTATATCCTTCCTTTCTTTTTCTTTATCTTTATTATTACTATTTAGGTCGCTATTCTGCAGCAGCACTAGGCTAGACCCTTATAAATAATAAAAATTAATTCCCTTTTTGCTTTCTTTTTCTACTATAGCGGACCCTAATATATACTTTTAATTATCTTAGTAGGTAGCTAAGCTTTAATAAATCGTTTTGCAGCAGCAGGATGCTATGCTACGGTTAGAGCAATAGGCAATAGTATAGTCGAGCCGCCCTAAGCGCAAGCCGCTGCCGCCTAGTTCGCTATTCGACGGAGATAAGACGTTATTCCTAGCGTAGCGCTCCCTTATAGCGTATAAGCTTATTGCTAACTAGGAGTTTATTAGCACTGCCTACGACTAGTAAGTATTTTTATACTAGCACCTTGCGCTATTTATATAGGCTAAGGTAGCCCCTTTCTTCGAGTAAGGGGAGGAATATAGATATAATACGGAGTATTTCCTTAACTACCTTAATAGTATCTTTGCGGACCCCTACTATTAGCAGATAGCTATAGCGGAGCTAGAGAAACTCGTATAGCGCCCTACCGAGTCCTTTTCGGATTTTCTTATCCGATTTAAGGCTAAGTTATCCCTATTAAGTAGGGCCTTATAGAACGAGGTTATTAAGGTCTAATGCCTTTATTACTCCCTCTTCTCTAAGTTATATTAATACTATATTAGGCGCGATATCCCCTATAATAACTATGCTAGGGCAGTAACGCGTATTAGGTCTATTGCTATTAATATTGAAGCCTTTTGCCTTAAGGCTTATTCTAACGCTAAAAGGGCTCCTCTAGCTAGCAAGACGCGCCTACGCCCTAATACCCTAATAACGGATATCTATAGCGTAAGCACTTCTTCTTAACCTGCTGCTTGCTATTTGCAATAGTCTAATGCCTGCTACTAAGCAATATAGGTTAGCTCGGATATAATTAAGCAGCGCTGCGTAGATAGTATATGCCTTTGCTATAGCGTCCCTAGGCACTTCCTAAAGTCCTGCAACCTCTATCCGGCGTATTGCCTATTTATATTACGCATACGCTTTATAGATATAGTAAATGCTTCTAATACTTCTCCGGGCTAGGCGGGAAATATACTGCCCCTATAATAAGTCTTTTGCTAGGGGCAAGTAGTCGCGTCGAGGATATTAATAGTAGTTTAGCAATATAATTTAAGGAAATTAAAAGGGATATAAATACTATGCTTTTTCTTTTTCCTATACTTATAAACTCTACTACTTTTATCGACGCGTAGGCAGACTATAGCTATAATTACTACGCTGCTATAAGCAAATCGCTAGTTTAACGTTACTAGCTTAAGAGAATACGTCTTCCCTAGCTGCGTATAGTCTAGACGGCTATTTTAATTAGTCGAGATTAGGATAGTCGTTTTAAGGAGACGTTATTAATTTAGGATATTATGCGTTTTATCGCTAATATTAATAAGTAGCTTATGCCTATTATTATATACCTAATCCCTAGGCTAACGCAGGAATTTATTCTTAGCACCCTATAGCTTATGCGTTATAACGTATTAGTCCGTGCTAGCAGGCGCGAGTTAATTATCTATTCCGCAGATAACCTAGTTATTTATAGCAGCGCCGCCCGCTAGGTTTCTAACCCTATAGTCGCTATTATAGGCTCTACTTTTGCTAGCCTTATTTGCTAGGAGACCCGTTATCCTAAGGGTTTCTAGTTCCTTGCGACTAGCTTACGCAAGATCTTATTAGCGCTCCGTATTACCCCTACTCCTAAAGCGCCCCCTATAATTTCCCTCCTATCTAAAGTCTCTAACTTTGCTAACCTTTTTAGCAAGGAGAAGGCTAGCGCCCTGCTACTTTACTATAGTAGCTAGGATTACTATATTCGCCTGCGTTATAACCCGGATAGTTCCTCGCCTGCTCTCTTATAGGGTCCTTTATATAATATACTGCGGGAATACCTTTTCGAGGTTTGCTAGCAAATTACTAACCTAATAAACAAGGGGTAGATTTGCGCAAGCTTATTATTAGCGGCCGCTCCTATCCTTTTCGCTAAAAAGCCTAGGGGTAGCTAGCGTTTCTATATCGATTATTGCGCTTTAAACTAAGTTATAGAGCAGGATTGCTACCTGCTTTCCTTAATTAAGAAGATATTGCGCAGCCTTTCTAGCGCCTATTAGTTTATAAAGTTAGATATCCGCGCTGCCTTTTATAAGCTACGTATTATAGAGGGTAATAAGCATCTAATAGCGTTCTATACCTAGTTTAGGCTTTTTAAGTAGCTTATTTGCCCTCTTAGCCTTGCTAGAGCGCTTGCTTCTTTTTAGCGATATATTAATAACGCGTTAGGCACGTCCCTAGGCAACTTCGTTATAGCATATCTCGATAATATTTTAATCTATTCTAGGGGATTATATGCTAACTACTAGGGTAAGGTCCGGGCCGTTATAAATAAGTTATAAGCTACGGGTTTATTTCTAGATATTAATAAATACGCTTTTATAGTTAAGAAGGTTAAGTACCTAGGATTTATTATATACGCTAGCTACGAGATACGTCCTAACCCGGATAAGGTAGCTATAATACGTAACTAGGAGGCGCCTTCCCGTATTCGAGGTATCTGCAGTTTCCTTAGCTTTGCGAACTTCTATTGCGACTTTATCCCTTGCTTCTCTTATATTATAGCCCCTCTTATTAATCTAACTCGTCGCAATATGCCCTTTTAGTAGATAGCTAAGTACTAGGCAGCTTTTAACTACTTTAAGGCCGCGTTTATTACTTATCTTATTTTAGCGTAGTAGGATCCTTGCTAGCTAATAGTTATTAAAATAGACTGCTCTAGTAAGGCACTTAGTAGCTGCTTATTATAGATAGGGAAGGATAAAATCCTCTACCCTATTATATACTTTTCCTAGAAGCTTTAACCTATAAAGAGGAATTATACTATCTATAATAAGGAGCTCCTTGCTATTATTACCTGCCTTAAAGCCTAGTTAGCTAAGCTATATAGTATAGCTAAGCCTTTTATAATCCTAATAGATTATAAGGCCTTTAAGTACTTTACTACCCTTAAGGAGATATTAGAACGTTAGGCATAGTAGGCTAAGACGTTATCTTTATTTAACTTTTACCTTTATTACTGCCCTAGCTTGCAGGCAGCGTATCTTAATGCTTTTTCCTAGCGCGATTAGGAGTGCTATAATACGCCCTCTCGTTTTAGCTAGATTATATAGCCCCTTTCGATTCGTGCTTTTCGGATAGCTTTGCTACAAGCGAGTATCCCTTATTAGCAGGCGCATATTCCTTACTAGCCTGCGTCTAGGGTTTCTTCTCTGCCTCCTGCAACTAACTCCTTGCTAGACTATCCTCCCTCCCTATTAGTAGCTTCTATTCCTCCCCTTAACGTTACTAATTCCCCTATTCCTTTCCCTAATATATACTTATAGGAGTTATAGCGTTTTGCTTTATAGTACGACCTATTATATACTATCCGCCTTAACGCGTTACGCTTAGCAGCGAGGAAGTTCCCCCCCGAGGCTTATACTTATAAATAGGTAGCAGATTATACTATTTCCGCTACTAGCTTCTTGCAATTCTATAGCTATTTTTAGGTCCTCTGCTAGAAACCTCTTATTATATCTTTAATCTAGCGCGTCTACGACTCGCCTCTCGCTAGCTACCCTAGGAAGAATATTACGTTTTAACTCCTCTAACGCGACTTTTACTAGGAGGAGATATCTAAGGATATCGCGCGTTTTATGCGTAATTATTATTACTATAGGGATTACCTCTGCTATTGCTATTATTAGGGCCTTTTTTAACCCCTTTTAATTACTAACTATTTCTAGTCTATAATCTTAATTAATTTTATAACTAACCTCCTAGCTAACTCTCCTAACTCCCTGCGTTTCCTTATAGTTATTATAGACTAGCTTTCTAAGTATATTTAGCTTAAGGCTATAATATCTATAGACGCTAAGGCTTATATACGTTATTTTATTTTAACCTAGTAGCGCTTTTATAGCTTCTTTGCATAGTTAATCTTAAATCGTAGTTCGAATTAGACTAGGAGTTTCTAGTCCGAACTCTATTATCTTATTAGGGTCTAGCAGCTCCTATCTATATCCTATTACCTATAGATAGATAGCAGTATAGAGCGTACTAACTAAGAGGTATAGGCTATCCTCTGCTATATAGTAGCGTTTTCTTAGTTAGATTAGCTAGATTACCTCCCTGCTTACTAGCTTGCGTTAAATAACTATAAGTTATTAGTTACTAGGCTTAGCCCGAATCGCCTTTTATATAGGTTTAATATTCCCTTAATTAAGATTAAGCAGTCCTTATTAGCTTCTTCTGCCTCGCCTAAGAGGCATGCTATTACCTTCCTCTAGCACTTTAAAAAGGGGATAGACCTAGCGCAGGCTAGTATTACATAGGCGTAGCAGTAGTAGTAGGACTCTTTTAATACTATGCGTTATCTAGCTAAGAGGTTCTAGGTTAGTAATCTTATTTAGCTAGATATATACTATATTTGCTCTAACTATCCCTCTAGGAAGCTTAACTATCTCTAGGCTAAATACTATATTATTGCTATCCTATCTTCTCTAACTATTATGCTTAATATACTATAGGATATTTACCCTATTTTTTATATCGACTTGCTTAAACGCGCTGCGTTAGACTTATTGCCCTTATAGTTATATACTAACTCCTAGCTAGACCCTGCTCTTTATTTATCTAATAATAACCCGTCCCTTAATAAGTAGGAGGTTAAGGAAGTACTTACTATTAAAAATACTTAGGGTTAGCGATTAGCAAATTTACCTTTACGCTATTTTATTCTTATTAAGTAGTATAGCTATATAACGCTTACCTAGGAGCCTTTAAAGAGTATATAGGATTATAAAGCATTATTACGATTTAAAGCTAAGTTTAGTAATATATATACGTATAATAGACCCTAGTATATTTAGCTATATACTCCTATACTATTGCCTCTCCCCTCCCTACTACTTGCTGCTTCCGCTACGTTTTTTTTTCCCCTCTCTCCCCCTTTTATGCCTCCTCTACCTTATCCTCCTCTAGCTGCGCTAGCTAACCCCGCGGGTTTAGGTTACTTATCTAATAAGCGCGGGTTAGTATATTAAGCAAGCCGCGGCGGATATAGCCGCGTATAGTGCTAGTAGTAGTAATAGTAGTGCGTTAGGGGGCAGGGGATAGCTACGTTAAGGAATTAGCCGAGGAGGATAGCGTAAACCTAGACCTAGCTAACGCTAGCAGAGATAATATAGCCGCAAGCCCCTATAAAGCGGCGAGTATTATAGCGTTAGCTTAGCGTATATTAGCCTACTACTATTCCTAGTTTTCTAGGATTGCTTATTAAATATCTGCCTAATAGTAGAGGGCCTCTTCCTGCTAAGTAGCAAAGCTATTTAGCCTATAGGCAATTAAACCCTACTACTACTACTACTACTAGTATATTGCCGTTATAGCTAGGTTTATTCCGCGCTAAGGGGTAGTAGAGTAGGCAGGTATTATAATAGCGGCAGAGGCTAGGACTAGTGCGTTGCTATTATTATTATTATTATTGCTAGGTAAGGCTAGGGGGGCGAACGCGTCTTAAGTTAGGCGAGGCGCGAGATAGGCTATAGCAAGTATATTCTAAAGCCTCTCTACGCGGGCCTAAAATGCTAGCGTTAAAATAGCGCGCTAGCTAGGGGTATTACTGCTGCGAACTTAAGCTAGGACTAAAATAGCTTATCCTGCCCGCGATATCTCTTGCAGGTTATAAACTAGCCGCTGCAAACGTACGTTAGCGGCGAAGAGGTGCCTTTCCTATAGGCACTATCTCTACTGCTAATAGTATATTATATAGGCGGCTCCCTGCCTGCGTACGTATTCGGCCTTGCTATTATTGCATAAGTTACCTACGTATAGGGTATATAGGCAGGGGACCTCCTTAGGGCTAGTATTATCCTTATTATCTAAATCCCTTTCTATAATAAAGGTCCCTATTGCCTATACGGGTAATAGGCTAGGGGTTATTAATATAGTTCTTTTTCTAGGCTAGGTACAGGTTATTATAAGTAAGTCTTTAATTTATATAGTTCTAGTAATACTCCGTATCTATTATAGTATATAGATATTATAGATATTATAGGGGGTGCGTGTCCGTATTATCTTATTTTAATCCCTAGGTTATAGTAGGTCGGGGCGATATACGGATTTTATTTTTTCCGCCCTCTTATATTAGGCGGGGTAACCGTAGCCAGGGGGGTATATAAAGGATCCGGGCTTTGCCTAGATCTTGTTATACTACGCGAGGATAACTTATTTACGCGTACGGGCCGCGCGCATATAGCCCTACCCCTTTACTATATATTGTATCCTTCCTTTTTTTTTCTTTATTTTTATTATTACTATTTAGGTCGCTATTCTGCAGCAGTACTAGGCTAGACCCTTACACCTACCTATACTATTACTATTATTAAGGCCTTTTTTAACCCCTCCTAATTACTAATTATTTCTAGTTTATAATCTCGATTAATTTTATAACTAACCTCCTAGCTAACTCTCCTAACTCCTTATATTTCCTTATAGTTATTATAGACTAGCTTTCTAAGTACGTTTAGCTTAAGGCTATAACGTCTATAGATACTAAAGCTTATATGCGTTATTTATTACGCGCTACGCTACACATACTAACTCTTAGGCCACGTATCTATAAGACTAGTTATAAGGGCACTAACTATTTAATTATAGCCCTAACAGACCCTAGATTACATATAGCAGTATATATAGTTTTTTTTAGTACGCATAGCTTTATACCCCTTTTCTCTTTTCTCTTTATCTTAGAATCTTTATTTATAGTGCCTATAATATATTTACTTATTATTTTAATAGCCTTACGTCCCGTATAAAGACGCAAAATACCCGTATAATACGACCTAAGACTAGACTACGACCTTCTATTGCTAAGATAGGCAGCTAAGACCCTAGAAGATTCCTAGACCCTATAAACTATTTAATTAGGTTCTAAGGAATAAGACCTAAGACCTAGACCCGCTTCCTAATATATATCTAGAAGCTAAGACTAGACCCTTCTTTAACGCTTTGCAAGATTAGCCTCGAGAGAATTAGACTACGACCCCTAAGACTAAGACTATAATATTAAGAGCAAAGACTATTTAATTATAGCTTTTTCCTTAATAACCCTAACTAACTAGGACCTATAGTCCTAGTTAGCGGCTTTTTAGCAGCAGATTGCTAACTTATAGAGCTAATAGACCCCTAAGCCCGCCCGCTATAGAGAAGCCTTAATAGCTTTTGCGGATCGATCTACTACTTTTATCCCCTCTAAAAAGGCCGTATAGCCTATCTTTACTGCTATTAGATAGCCGAACCCGGCTTACTCTAACTTAGCTAAGACTTACTATAAGGATATTAGAACGTTCTCTAGAAAGAAAAGCGAGTTTAGCGCCTTTCTAACTAACCTAAAAGATAAGATAAGAACTAATAAGGCTACCTTTCGGGATAAAAAAGATAGGATAGGCTTTTTATTTTGCTCCTTTAATAGCAAGGCCTATAAGACCCTCGAAACCTAGTACGATTTAATAGAACGACCCTTCTCTAGACTAGCTAAGATAATCTAGTATCTTAAGTCCGCTTATAGCAATCCTAATAAGTTTATAAAAGCTGCTAAACGTCTCCGCCGCCTAAACTTCTCGATCTCTAGCAAGTAGGAAATCTAGGAATTTATTACGGAATTTAATAACCTAGCCGCTAAGACCCGTATACTATTTAATTAGATAAAGTATACGCTTTAGGACTACCTTCTAACTAACCTAGACTCTAGCCTATTAACTAAAACTAAGGACGATAGCCTCTCCTATAAAGACTTTTATAGCTATATTAAGGACTTAGTCTACTGCTAAAAAAGAGATACTGCCTGCTAAGAGACCTAGCAATTAAGTAGTTATACTCCTTGCTATAAAGATAAGATAGCGGGAGAAACTAAGAAGACCCTAATAATAACGTCTAAGGAAAAAGGCAAGGCTCTCTCTAAAAATAAAAAGAAGGTCTACTAGGATAATAGTACGTGCTTTATTTATAGAAAGAAGGGCTATATAGCTAAAGACTGCTCTAACTATATCTAGATCTCTAGTATAAAGAGAACGCTAACGCTACTGCTAGCTGCCTGCGAAGACTCGGATTTAGGAAAAAAGTAGGACTATTATAAGGCTCCTTAATAGTCCTAAAGGTCTTATGTATAGAGAGGAAGGTTAGAGAGTCGTTTACTATTAATAGTTAAGTTTAAATTAATAGAATTGCTTTTTAAGCCTTATTTCTCTATAATACTAGAGCAGATGCCTATCTCCTTATTAGTTGCTAATTCGCTAAGCAGGCTATTAAACGCCTTAATACTAAGCTAGTCCCTATTTGCCCTATCCCCCTAGTTAATTTCTAAGGTCGCTAAGCTAGCCTAGTATATAAGCAGTTAATTACGACTCTTATAATTAATAGCTAGTCCTTTCCCTAAGAGACCTTCTAAGTTACTAATTATGCCTAGGATTTCTTTATTAGCCTATACTAGCTAGCTAAAAAGAAACTATTACTCGACTATACTGCTTAGAGGCTTATCTAGCCTAATAATCTCCCCGCCCTTGCTAAGTACTCCCCCTTAATCCTTCTGCCTAAAACGCCTTTATTTAATAGGCAGATCGACCTAGCTATTTAGGCTAATATAAAACGTTAGAACTAATTAATTAAGGCGGATAAAAAGAAATATAAGATCCTCTAATACTCGTAGAGGAATAATAACTTTATATAGCCCGTAAAGAAAAAAAAGCTAGCCCTAACCCCGACCTAGACTAAGACCCCTAACCTAACTAACCCCTAGGAAGATAAACAGGACTATTAAAACTAATTAATCCGAGCAGTTTAAAAGGATTCCTAATAGGCATAATAGAAGGAACTAACTCCCTTAATACTAACCTAGCCTATACCCCTAGAAGATAATCCTAACCTGCCCGAAATATTAATCGCAAGGCTTAATCCCGCAAGCCGTATATACTAAGGCTAAGAGATCCTATTCCTAGCAGAAGAAGACCCTAATTACGTTGCCCTAATCCGCAGCCTAATCCTATAGCCCCTTGCGCATATAGAAGGCTTTTTTAGTAAGAAGGAAGCATATATCCTTGCGAGCCCCTATCCTAGTTATAATATTATGCTTAAACTTAAAAAACCCCTCTCTCTAGCTAGTCCCCCGTCTTATTATACTCTAATTAAATACTTACTATTAGAGAAAGAGACTATAGACTACCTGCTTAAGATAGGGTTTATTAAACCTAACGCTAGCTTATATACTGCCTCTATCCTATTCGCGCTAAAGCCGTATTCTATAGCCTAGCGCTTCTATATTAACTACTATTAGATAAACGACTACCTAAAGAGTTATATCTTGCCTGCCCCCTTGCTTAATAGTACTGCCTTTAACTGCTAATCTATAAAACGCTTCTCGAAGATTAACGTTATCTAGGCGTTCTACTATCTCTATCTCGACCCGGCCTCTAAATACCTAATAGCGTTCCGTACTAGGTTTAGTATATTCTATTAGTTAGTCCTCCTATTTAGATTAAAGGTTAGCCCTGCTTAGTTCTAGAACTTTATTAATACCTAACTATACGACCTCTTTAATTAATATGCTAGTGCGTATGCAAATAACGTCCTAATCTAAATAGATAATAATAATAAAAAAGACTATTAGATCGAATACTATAAAGTTATCTAGCGCTTTTATTAAGCTAATCTATAGGGTAATATTAAAAAGTCTAGGTTTAATATTACTAAGGTTAACTACCTTAGCGTAATGCTATACGCTAGCATAGGACTTAGTATTAACCCCTATAAAGTATAGGGCTATTACGGATTAGAAGTTCGAAGACTTTAGAAACTATAAAGCTATACGCTTTTTTATAAGTCTTTACAACTTTATCCGGATCTTCTGCTACTATGCTAGCGCGGCCGCTAAACCCCTAAACCGACTACTTAAGAAAGATACGCCTTTTAAACTCGGACTAAAATAGCGCGAAGCATTTAATTAAATAAAGAAGCTTGCAACTAAAGCTTTTATTCTTACCTTCTTCTATCCTAAACTACTAACCCGACTTAAAACTAATGCCTCTTATAACGCAACTGCTAGCGTTCTATAGTAATAGCAGACCGACTCGACCTAGAAGCCTATAGGCTTTTTTTTAAGACTATATCCCCTACTAAACGCGCCTACCTAATCTAAAACTATAAGCTCCTCGCTATTATATAGAGTCTTAAGTACTTCTACCCGGAACTCCTTAGTTAGAAGTTCGATATAGTTATAAACTATAAAGCCCTAATATATTTCTCGATAAAAAGGCTGCTCTTAACCTAATAAATCTATTAGTCCGACTTCCTAGCTTAATTCGATATCTATTTCCTCTATTGCCCTAGCCGACTAAATATAGCTGCTAATGCCCTCTTGCGCAAGATAGTTAAACTCCTTATAGTTAAAGCTAGAAAAAAAGAAAAATAGATAAACTAATTAATTAAGCTAGAGTCTCTTAGTTTCAACCTCCTAGAAGTTACCCCTATAATCGCCCTAATTCGTATACCTAATACTGCAACCCCTTATAGTGCTAACCTTGCTACGCTTATCTAAGAAGAGAACGCGATTTAAAAACTCGGCTACTATAGCAAGTACTTAATTATCCTAGAATAGACTGCTAATAAATAACTATTCCTCCGTATAGCCCTAATTCGCAAAGCCTATAAACCTCTAATCTTTGCTTATAGAGGATAAAATAAGACGATTAAGGTACTATAATAGGACTACTACTAGCCCTAGATAAAGCAGGACGCCCGAAAGTATATCTATAACTACTATAACTATTATAGAAATAAGACCCCGCGTAATAAGACCCCCGGACTCCTATATCCTCTGCTAGTACTAACTGCTATTTAGGAATACGTTACTTATAATAGGAAAACTATGCCTATAGATTGCTATAGATACGATTATATTTAGACCTTTATTTGCAAGCTTAGCCGGATTATTACTATATTGCCTAGAAAGAAGAATAATACCTTAGAGACCCTTGCTAGCTATTACTTCTAGCACTTATACTGCTTCTTTAGCCTGCTAACTACTTAGATTATAAATAATACTAGCCCTTTTATCTCGTTATTCCTAAAGAGAATTAACTACTTTACTAGTATAAAGCATTATTATAGTAGCGCCCTCTACCTATAGATATAAGGCAGTATCGAAGTTACTAATTAGTATCTAGATTAGAGGCTATGCTTCTATATTAATAAGCATTAGGATAATTAGAGCAATTATCTGCTAGCGCTAGACTTTGCGTATAACTTATCCTAGTACGCTTTAATTAGCATAGCCCCCTTAATAGTAGTACTTAGAAAAGAAGTTAGGAACCTTTTCTCTCTGCCTCGATTAAGTAGTTCCTCGACCCCTAATAACTCTATAGACCCTGCCTATATTACTACCCGCCTTATTGCCCGCGTATAAAAAGTGCAGTAATAGGCTCGCAATACTATAGCTCGAGCCTAGGAATAGCAAAAGCAATAGGCTAATAAGAAGCAATGCCCTATAGACTTTACTATTAGTAATAAGGTCTTCCTATAACGAAAAGGATTTAGTATAATTGCCCTAATAACTCGTCTTAACGCTTAGTAGTCTAGTCTATTTATAGTTATAGCTAAAAAAGGTTTTAGCTATATTCTTAACCTGCTAGATAGCTATAAGATAACTAATTTATTCTATACTAACTAACTCCGTAAAGCCCTAGATAACTTAATGCCTAATTAAATAGTCCCTGCTCCTAAATCTAAAGAAATCTATAGTATGCTAGAGTAGGAAGTTAATTACATCCTCTATTCCCGTATTATAGGAAGGAATAAGCATCTAGAGTATTAGGTATAGTAGTAAGGCTATAATCCTAACGATATATAGTATCCCGCTAGGAATTTTAAAAACGCGCCTATTGCCTTAAAGGAGTACTATAACCGCTACGTTAATGCCCCCGGACCCCCTATAAACTTAACTAAGTAGATCGAAGCGGCCGCTATAGATAAGCAATATAATAATAACGATAATAATAATCGTGCTATAACGACTAGCAAGACCTTCTAAGTACGCAGATATCCGCCTTAATAGGCATATTAAGGCCTTAGTTAGGGGGTAGTGTTACGCGCTACGCTATACATACTAACTCTTAGGCTACGTATCTATAAGACTAGTTATAAGGGCACTAACTATTTAATTATAGCCCTAATAGACCCTGGATTACGTGTAGCAGTGTATATAGTCTTTTTTAGTGCGTACAGCTTTATGCCCCTTTTCTCTTTTCTCTTTATTTTAGAATCTTTGTTTATAGTGCCTATAATATATTTACTTGTTATTTTAAGGCCGTTACATTATTTTATTTCTACCTAGTAGCACTTCTATAGCTTTTTTACGCAGTTAATCTTAGATTGCAGTTCGAATTAAACTAAGTATTTCTAGTCCGAACTCTACTATCTTATTAGGGTCTAACAGCTCTTATCTATATCCTATTACCTATAAATAGATAGTAGTATAGAGTATACTAACTAAGAGGTATAAGCTATCCTCTACTATATAGTAGCCTTTTCTTAGTTAGATTAGCTAAATTACCTCCTTGCTTGCTAGCTTGCGTTAAATAACTGCAAGTTATTAGTTACTAGGCTTAGCCTAAATCGCCTTTTATATAAGTTTAATATTCCCTTAATTAAAATCGAGTAGTCTTTATTAGCTTCTTCTGCCTTGCCTAAGGGGCATACTATTACCTTCCTCTAGCACCTCTAGGAGGGGATAGACCTAGTATAGGCTAGTATTATATAAGTATAGTAGTAGTAGCAGGACTCTTCTAATACTATGCGTTATCTAGCTAAGAGGTTCTAAGTTAGTAATTTTATTTAGCTAGATATACGCTATATTTGCTCTAACTATCCCTTTAAAAAGCTTAACTATCTCTAGGCTAAATACTATATTATTACTATCCTATCCCCCCTAACTATTATACTTAATACGCTATAAGGTATTTACTTTATTTTTTATATCGACCTGCTTAAACGTATTATATTAGACCTATTGCCTTTATAGTTATATACTAACTCCTAGCTAAACCCTGCTCTCTATTTATCTAATAATAACCTATCCCTTAATAAGTAAGAGGTTAAGGAAGTACTTACTACTAAGAATACTTAGGGTTAGCGATTAGCGAACTTACCCCTATGCTATTCTATTCTCGTTAAGTAGTATAGCTACGTAACGCCTACCTAGGAGCCTCTAGAGAGAATATAGGATTATAAGGCATTATTATAATTTAAGGCTAAGTTTAGCAATATATATACGTATAATAAACCTTAGTATATTTAGCTATATACTCTTATATTATTACCCCTCCCTTTTTTACTATTTGCTGCTTCTATCTTATCCCCTTTTCCCCTTTTTCCCCTTTTTACGCCTTTTTTACCTTATCCTCCTCTAGCTATATCTATTAACCCTATAGGTTTAGATTGCTTATCTAGCAGGCGCGGGTTAGTATATTAAGCAAGCCGTAGCGGATATAGCTATGCGTAGTGCTAGTAGTAGTAGTAGTAGTATATTAGGGGGTAGGGGATAGCTGCGTTAAATAATTAGCTAAGGAAGATAGCGTAAACCTAGACCTAGCTAATACTAGCAGAGATAATATAGCTACAAGCCCCTATAAGGCAGCGAGAATTGTAGCGTTAGCTTAGTATACGTTAGCCTGCTATTACTCTTAGTTTTCTAGGATTGCCTATTAAATATCCGCCTAGTAGTAGAGAGCCTCCTTTTACTAAGTAGCGAAGCTATTTAGTCTATAAGCAATTAAACCTTACTACTACTACTGCTATTAGTATATTGCCGCTATAGCTAGGTTTATTCCGCGCTAGGGGGTAGTAGGGTAGGCAGGTACTATAATAGTAGCAGAGGCTAGGACTAGTATATTGCTATTATTATTATTATTATTACTAGGCAAGGCTAGGGGGGTAAACGCGTCCTAAGTCGGCTAAGGTACGAGATAGGCTATAGTAAGTATATTCTATAGCCTCTTTACGCGGGCCTAATATACTAGAGTTAAAATAGCGCGTTAACTAGGGGTATTCCTACTATAAGCTCGAGCTAGGACTAAAATAGCTTAGCCTGCCTATAATATCTCTTATAAGTTACAAACTAGCTACTATAGATATATATTAGCGGTAAAGAGGTGCCTTTTCTATAAGCACTGCCTCTGCTGCTAATAGCATATTATATAGGCGGCTCCCTAGCCGCGTATATACTCCGCTTCGCTATTATTATATAGATCTCCTATATATAGGGTATATAAATATATAACCTCCTCGGGACTAGTATTATTATTATTATCCGAGTTACTTTTTATAACGAAGGTTTCTATTGCCTGTATAGGCATTGCGCTAGGGGTTGTTAATATTATTCTTCTTCCGCGCTAAGTATAAGTTAATATAAGTAAGTTTTCTAGTTCGTATAATTAAGCTAACGCACTATATATATTATAGCGTGCGGATATTGCAAAGTTATAGGGGATACGCGCTTATATTAGTTTATTTTAATCCTACGCTATAGTAGGCTAGGGCAATATACGGATTTTTATTTTTCCGCCCTTTTGCGTTAGGTAGGGCAACTATAGCTAGGGGGGTATATAAAGGATCCGGGCTTTGCCCGGATCTTATTATACTACGCGAGGATAACTTATTTACGTATACGGGCCGCGCGCATATAGCCCTACCTCCCTACTATATATTATATCTTTCCTTTCTTTTTCTTTATTTTTATTATTACTATTTAGGTCGCTATTTTATAGCAGCACTAGGCCAGACCCTTATAGTATACTATATATAAGGTCTTTGCCTGCTTTTATTTTTAAGCGAGTATTTAGTTAACTAGCAACTAACCTTGCTATATATAAAGTACTTTCGAGTCTAATTCTTATTTAGTCTAAAATCGGATTAGACTTAGGTTATTCTCGAACTATTTTTAGATCGATTTTATATATTACTCTAATATCGATAGTCTAGATAATAAATTGCGCTTTATTATAATATCTATTCGGCTTTATTCTTTATAATTAATATTTCTAGTACGGATTATAAATCTGCTTATAAGTTCTCGATATTCTTAGCTAGTTAGAATAACGCAAACTTAAGTTCTAGTACTCCTTAGCATATATTAATAATTATTATGCATAAAGGGGTTTTTTTTTATACCCCTTTCTAAGGGCTTATTTATATAACTTTAGTTTATTAAATATTTTCTAGAGAATATTATATAGGGGCAGTTCCGAATTTGCCCTATAAATAGATTAAAAGGAGGTTAATATCTAGTTAGTAAAATAGTACGCGTAATTAATATCTAACTTAAAGTAGTTTTTTAGTTATATTATATCTTAAATATATTATACTATTTAATATAATCTATAAAGTACTATTATGCGCGACTAGTCTAAATATAAGGGAAAATTAAATAAAAGTATCTAAGAGTAATCTTTAATAAAAAACAAATATTAAAAAATAAATAGATAATATTATTAAGCAAATTATATAGTTTCCTCGTAAAGTTCTTTATCTTATCCTAAACTTTAGTAAATTTAGTTATAATATTATTATTATTAAGCAAGTTAGGAGTTAATTTTAGGGGTAACTTAATATAAAATTTAAAAGGGATTATTTTAAGCTTTTTATAAAGTTAGATCGAACTCGAAGCAATTTCTTATAGAGTTCGTATATTATTTTAGTTATATTCTAAAAAGGCTATATCCTATATAAATAGGTTTTAAAATTAATATAATATTAGATATTAAGTTTATTCTTAGGGAATATTCTTATCTATTATAGGTTCTATAAATAGAGTTATTTAGGGGTTTATTTAGGAGATAAGTAAAGGTTCTCTCTAATATAGTAGAAAAGGGTTTTAAATTAGTAGCGTTTGCCTTCTAGTTAATAATTAAGATAGATTCGAATTTAAAGAGTTTTTAGTTAGAGGTTATTATATCCCCTATAAAAGGGTATAGTAAGGCAGTTAGGTATTTTTTTCGAATTACGCCTATTAATATATTAAGAGCGGCTATTACTTAAGCTATTCTTAGTTTAGGATCCGTATAAAAAGGGGTCCTATTCTTATATTCCTAGGTCCTAGAAAAAATCCTCTGCCTCTAAGGAAACTTTTTAGCAATTTTATTACTCTAGGATCCGCTAATTCCTAGATATTTTTATCCTAGCCTTTAAAAGCATTCTAAAAATCCTTAAGGAGAAAAGTACTAGAGCTCCTAGATAATTTTATAAAATATAAGATCTAAAGTTTAATATTAGTTAAATCTTAATATAAATTTAGGATAGGTTTATCCTAGTTTTTAATTTATTTAATTAAAGCGTTTTTTATTTTTTTATAAGATCCTAAAAGTTAATCTATATAATCTCCTAAGCAAACTTAGTATTCTAGGGTTATTAGTAATTACCTTTTATAGTAATTTCTACTAATATCCTAGTTATTATTAATAGGAATTTGTATTAATTTTATAGGTATTTTTATCTAGTATTTAAATAGGTTTCTAAAGGATTAAAACCGCAGGCTATAGGAGTCTATTCCTCCTTAGTCTCGATATTACTCCTCTAAATAGTCGATATAGTAGCAAGTTCCTAGATAGTTAAAACTATAAACTCTAGGAGTCCGTTTATATCTAAGAGGTCTATTAGCTTTCTTAGCTTAAAAATAAGCAACCTAGTCTAGCTAATTTATATATTATTAGATATAGGACTTATATTAATAGCTAATAGTAATACTAATTAGTATAAATAAAGTATTAATATATATTAGTATAATATAAGAGAGGACTCTGCTTAAGTTAGCTTAAGTCCTTAATTTATTAATATCTACTTATATTTATCTCTTCTCCTTTCCTTTATTAGAGAAAAAGATAAAATATATATATAATCTTAAAAGTATTTAAGTTAAACTAGAGGTAATATATAATTATCCTAAACTCTATATAATTTAAATATATAGCTGCCCCCTTTTTTCCTTTAAACTATTATTACTACGATTTTAGTATAAACTTATTATAATATTATATGCTTATTATACTAAGTTTAAGGGTAATCTACTTCCCCTTTTATACTGCCCCTATTATACTCCTATCTCCTATCTAAAGGGGCATAATACTTATATAGAAAGGGGTAATATGCGCTATAATAGGGATAATATTAAGTATCTAGCAGAAAGGGGTTTATATATATTATAACTAGGATAATCGTTAAGTTAGTTATAGAAAAGAGGCTTATGCGGAAACAGGTTATTCCGCATTCCGTAGTTGCGTCCCTAAGACTAACGAATATATATATTATATTTTTCTAATAACCCTATTACGACTAAGCTAGCTAATATAACGGCCTTTAAAATAACAAGTAAATATATTGCAGGCACTATAAATAAAGATTTTAAAATAAAGAGAAAAGAGAAAAAGGGGCATAAAGCTATACGTATTAAGAAAGACTATATGCAATGCTACACGTAATCTAGGGTCTATTAGGGCTATAATTAAATAGTTATTGCCCTTATAACTAGTCTTATAAATACATAGCCTAAGAGTTAGTATTATAGCGCGTAATACTACCCCCCGACTAAGGCCTTAATATATCTATTAAGGTAGATATCTACGTATCCGTATAGTAGTGCTAACTATTATAGCATAGTTATTATTATTATTATTATTATATAGTTTATCCGCTATAGTAGCTTCGATCTACTTAGTTAAGTTTATAGGGGGTCTGGGGGTATTAACGTAATAGTTATAGTATTTCTTTAAGGCAATTAGTGCATTCTTAAAGTTCCTAGCGGGATACTATATATTATTAGGATTATAGCCTTGCTATTATATTTAGTACTCTAGATGCTTATTCCTCCCTATAATACGAGAATAGAGGACGTAATTAACTTCCTACTCGGGCGTACTATAGATTTCCTTAAGTTTAGGAGCTAGGACTATTTAATTAGGCAATAGGTTATATAGTACTTTACGGAGTTAGTTAGCGTAGAATAAATTAGTTATTTTATAGCTATCTAGTAAGTTAAGAATATAGCTAAAACCCCTCTTAGCAATAATTATAAATAGACTAGACTACTAAGCATTAAGATAAGTTATTAGGGCAATTATACTAAATCCCTTTTATTATAAAAAGACTTTATTACTAATAGTAAAATCTATAAGGCGTTTCTTCTTATTAGCCTTTTATCTTTGCTATTCCTAGGCTTAGGCCGCTATATTATAAGCCTATTACTATACCTCCTATACTTAGGAAATAAGGCGTAAGGCAATATAAGCAGGGTTTATAGAGTTATTAGGGGTTAAGGAACTATTTAATTAAGGCAGAGAAAAAGGGTTCCTAACTTCTTTTCTAAGTACTACTCTTAATAGGGCTATACTAATTAAGGCATGCTAGGATAAGTTATAAGCAAAGTCTAAAGCTAGTAGATAATTGCTCTAATCGTTTTAATACTTATTAATATAGAAGCATAGCCTTTAATCTAAATACTAATTCGTAACCTTAATACTACTTTGCGTTTATAAGTAAAGGGCACTACTATAATAATACTTTATACTAGTAAGTTAGTTAATTCTTTTTAGGAATAAAGAGATAAAAAGGCTAGTATTATCTATAATCTAAGCAGTTAGTAGGCTAAAAAAGCAGTATAAGTGCTAAAAGTAATAGCTAGTAAGGGTCTCTAGGGTATTATTTTTCTTTCTAGGTAATATAGCAATAATCCAGCTAAGCTTATAGATAAAAGTCTAAACGTAGTTATATCTATAGTAATCTATAGGCATAGTTTTTCTATTATAAGCAATATATTCCTAAATATCGTTTAGTACTAGCAGAGGGTATAGGAGTCTAGGGGTCTTATTATATAGGGTTTTATTTTTCTAATAGTTATAATAGTTATAGATATACTTTTAGATATCCTGCTTTATCTAGAGCTAGTAGTAATCCTATTATAGTACTTTAATCGTTTTATTTTAGCCTTTATAAGCAAAGATTAGAAGTTTATAAGCCTTGCGAATTAGGGCTATATAGAGGAATAGTTACCTATTAGCAGTCTGCTCTAGGACGATTAAATAGTTACTATAGTAGCCGAGTTTCTAAACTATATTCTCTTTTTAAATAAGCGTAGCAAGGTTAGTACTATAAGGGGTTATAGTATTAAGTATATAAATTAGGGCGATTATAGGGGCAACTTCTAGGAGGTCGAAACTAAGAGACTCTAGCTTAATTAATTAGTTTATTTTTTTTTCTTTCTCTTTAGCCTTAACTATAAGGAGTTTAACTATTTTACGCAAGAGAGTATTAATAGCTATATTTAGTCGGCTAGGGCAATAGAGGAAATAGATATCGAATTAAGCTAGGAAGTTAAACTAATAGACTTATTAAATTAAGAGCAGCCTTTTTATTAAGAAATATATTAAAGCCTTATAGTCTATAATAATATTAAACTTCTAACTAAGGAGTTCTAGGTAGAAGTGCTTAAGGCTCTATATAATAGCAAGGAGCTTATAGTTTTAGATTAAGTAGGCGCGTTTAGTAGGGGATATAGTCTTAGAAAAAAAGCCTATAGGCTTCTAAGTCGAGTTAATCTGCTATTACTATAGTATACTAGTAGTTATATTCTAGGATATATTAGTCTTAAGTTAGGTTAGCAGTTTAGGATAAAAGAAAGCAAGAATAGAAGCTTTAGTTATAAGCTTTTTTATTTAATTAAATGCTTTACGCTATTCTAGTCTAAGTTTAAAAGGCATATCCTTCTTAAGTAGTTAGTTTAAGGGTTTAGCAGTTATGCTAGTATAATAGCAGAAAATCCGGATAAAGTTATAGAGACCTATAAAAAAGCGTATAGCTTTATAGTTTCTAAGGTCTTTAAACTTTTAATCTATAATAGCCTATATCTTATAGGGGTTAATACTAAGTCCTATACTAGTATATAGTATTACGCTAAAGTAGTTAACCTTAGTAATATTAAACTAGGACTTCTTAATATTACCCTATAAATTAGCCTAATAAAAGCGCTAGATAACTTTATAGCATTTAGTCTAATAGTCCTCTTTATTATTATTATCCGTATAAATTAGGACGTTATTTGCATATATACTAGTATATTAATTAAGGAGGTTATAAAGCTAGGCATTAATAAAGTTTTAGAACTAAGCAGGGCTAACTTTTAAACTAAATAGAAGGACTAACTAATAGAACGTACTAAACCTAGTATAAAACGCTATTAGATATTTAGAGGCCGGGTTAAGATAGAAATAGTAGAAAGCCTAGATAATATCGATCTTCGAGAAGCGTTTTGCAGATTAGCAGTTAAAGGCAGTACTATTAAAAGAGGAGGCAGGCAAGATACGACTTTTTAAGTAGTCGTTTATCTAATAGTAGTTAATATAAAAGCGCTAGGCTATAGAGTACGGCTTTAGCGCAAATAAAATAAAGGCGATATATAGGCTAGCGTTAGGTTTAATAAAACCTATTTTAAGCAGGTAGTCTATAGTTTCTTTCTCTAATAGCAAGTACTTAATTAGAGTATAATAAGATAGGGGACTAGCTAGGTAAAGGGTTTTCTTAAGTTTAAGCATAATATCGTAACTAGGATAGGGGCTTATAAGGGTATATGCTTCCTTCTTACTAAAGAAGCCTTTTATATACGCAAAGGGCTATAGGATTAAGCTGCAAATAAGGGTAACGTAATTAGGGTCTTTTCCTGCTAGGAACGGGATTTTTTAGCCTTAATACGTATAACTTATAGGACTAAGCTTTGCAATTAAGGCCTTAAGCAGGTTAGGGTTATCTTCTAGGGGTACGGGCTAAGTTAGTATTAAAGGAGTTAATTCCTTCTATTATGCCTATTAGGGATCCTCTTAAACTGCTTAGATTAATTAGTTTTAGCAGTTAGGGTCTTAGTCTAAGTTGGGATCTAAGCTAGCTTCTTTTTCTTTATACTTCTTTTTCTTTATAAGCTATATAAAGTTATTATTTTTTTACGAGTATTAGAGGATCTTATACTTCTTTTTATCTGCCTTAATTAATTAGTTCTAGTATTCTATATTAGCCTAAACTGCTAGGTTAATCTGCCTATTAAGTAAAGGCGTTTTAAGTAGGAGGATTAAGGGGGAGTACTTAGCAAAAGCAGGGAGGTTATTAGGCTAGATAAGCTTCTAAGCAGTATAGTTAAGTAATAGTTTTTTTTAGCTAGCTAGTATAGGCTAATAAAGAGATCCTAGGCATAGTTAGTAACTTAAAAAACCTCCTAGGGAAAAGACTAGCTATTAATTATAAGGGTTATAATTAAATACTTATATACTAGACTAGCTTAGCAGCCTTAGAAATCGACTAGGGGGATAGGACTAATAGGGACTAGCTTAGTACTAAGGCGTTTAATAGCCTGCTAGGCAAAATAGCGACTAATAAGGAGATAGGCATTTACTCTAGTATTATAAAGGGTTAAGGCGTAAAAAGCGATTCTATTAATCTAAACTTAACTTTTAATAGTAAATAACTCTTCTAACTTCTTTCCTATATATAAGACTTTTAGGACTATTAAGGAGCCTTATAATAGTCCTACTCTTTTCCTAAATCTAAGTCTCTAGAGGCAAATAGCAGTAGCGTTAGCGTCTTTTTTATCCTAGAGATCTAGGCATAGTTAGGGCAATCTTTAGCTATATAGCCCTTCTTTCTATAAATAAAGCACGTGCTATTATCCTAGTAGACCTTCTTTTATCTTTAAAGAGAGCCTTGCCTTTTTTTTAGATATTATTATTAGGGTCTTCTTAGTTTCTCCTACTAGCTTATCCTTATAGTAGGGAGTATAACTACTTAATCGCTAGGTCTCTTAGCAAATAGTATCTCTTTTTTAGTAGTAGACTAAGTCCTTAATATAGCTGTAAAAGTCTTTATAGGAGAGGCTATTATCCTTAGTCCTAGTTAATAGGCTAGAGTCTAGGTTAGTTAGAAAGTAGTCCTAAAGCATATATTTTATCTAATTAAATAGTATATAGGTTTTAGCAGCTAGGTTATCGAACTCTATAATAAATTCCTAGATCTCCTACTTACTAGAAATCGAAAAGTTTAAATAGTAAAAGCGCTTAGCAGCCTCTATAAACTTATTAGGATTGCTATAAGCGGACTCGAGATACTAGATTATTTTAGCTAGCCTAAAGAAGGGTTATTCCGTTAAGTTATACTAGGTTTCGAGGATCTTATAAGCCTTGCCCTTAAGGGAGCAAAATAAAAAGCCTATCCTGTTTTCCTTATCCTAAAAGGTAGCCTTATTAGTCCCTGTTTTATCTTTTAGGTTAGTTAGAAAAGCGCTAAACTCGCCCTTTTTTCTAGAGAACGTTCTAATATTCTTATAGCGAGTCTTAGCTAAGTTAGAGTAAGCTAGGTTTGGTTATTTAATAGTAGCAAAAATAAGCTAGGCGGCCTTTCTAGAGGGGATAAAAGCAGTAGACTAATCCGTAAAGGCCGTAAAGGCCTCTCTATAGTAGGCTAGTTTAGGGGCGGGCTTAGGGGTCTATTAGCTCTATAAGTTAGCAATCTGCTGCTAAAAAGCTGCTAACTAGGACTATAAGTCCTAGTTAGTTAGGGTTATTAAGGAGGAAGCTATAATTAAATAGTCTTTGTTTTTAATATTATAATCTTAGTCTTAGGGGTTATAGTCTAATTCTCTCGAAGCTAATCTTATAGAGTATTAAGAAAAGGTCTAGTCTTAGCTTCCGGATATATATTATAACGGCCTTAAAATAACAAGTAAATATATTATAGGCACTATAAACAAAGATTCTAAGATAAAGAGAAAAGAGGAAAAGGGGGCCTAAAGCTATACGCACTAAGAAAGACTATATATACTACTATACGTAATCCAGGGTTTATTAGGGCTATAATTAAATAGTTAGTGCCCTTATAACTAGTCTTATAGATACGTAGCCTAAGAGTTAGTATATATATAGCGCGTAATACTACCCCCCGACTAAGGCCTTAATATGCCTATTAAGGTAGATATCTGCGAATATATAGGCTATCGCTAACTACTACTGCATAGTTATTATTATTATTATTATTATATAGTTTATTTGCTATAGTAGCCTCGATCTACCTAGTTAAGTTTATAGGGGGTCTAGGTGTATTAATATAATAGTTATAGTATCTTCTAAGTTTCCTAAATCTTGCAGGGCTAGGTATTTCCCTATTTGGCTAAATAGATC
>LKCN02000010.1:885250-993969 GCA_001633055.2 Ophiocordyceps polyrhachis-furcata BCC 54312
TTATAATTAGATAGTAAATTTTTATTAGCTACTATATGCCTTGTAGCAGCCGTATCGAGTATAAAATGTGTATATTTCTTACTATCTAAGGAGCTATCTATATGTAAAGACTGATGTGTTTGTATAATACGTTGTATAGCGTTATAGGATGTCTTTAAAGCTCCTGTTAAATTATTAGAGTTGTTTATAGCGTTATATGTTATGTTATAGCATACCTCTGCTTCTGATTCTGTATCTTCTACTATCCCCCCAGGCGTAGGGGCAGAAGGAAGATCTGGAATATCGATTTCCATAGGTGCGGTATCGATATCGGTCGTTATAAAAATCTTCTTAGCCCTGTCCTCTTCTGTGGCCTTTATATCAGAGGAACCGAAGGTCCCCTGAGTCTTCCGGAGGGCCTTTTCCTTTCTAGGCCTCTTTGTTATCTTATTAGACTCCTTTAATTTAAAGTGCTTAGGAGCCTTCTCCGGGTGTAGGAAATAGCAGTCTTTATCAAAATGCCCCGGGAGTTTACAGTAGGAGCATTTCAGGGCCTTTTTCTGCTTTTTCCAGGGCTTCTTAGTGCCCGTAAAGAGGGCCTGCCCTTCTTCTGGGTGATTCGACTTATAGCGCTTGGCTTCGTCGAGTATATAGGCAAAAAGCTTACCCAGGTTATAAGATCCCTCGTTATTGCGAAGGTCCTGTGTTATATGGGTTATAAAGCCCTGGAAGGGCTCGGAGAGGTTATTTAGGACCCACGTTATAAGGACTATTTCCGGGATTTTTATCTCCCGGGCCTTTAGCTCCTCCTCGATCGCTTTTATACGATTTAGGTAAGCCTCTATGTTATAAGGCGTGGCCTTACCCATTTCTAGTAACTCCTTAGTAAGCAGGAAGTTGCTAGTAAAGGAAACGGGGTTATATAGCTCCTTAAGTCTGTTCCAGGCCTCTGAAGCCGTTTTTATGTGCATGATTTGGGTCAGCGGCCCATCCTCAAGCTGTAGCCTTATAAGGGCCAACGCTTCTTCGGTTTCCCTAATTAGGAGGGAATCCATGCGCAAAGCCCAATAGGTATAGTTATCGCCGCCCGAGAGCTTGGCAAAAGTGATTTTCTCAGTGTTGGGCATGATTTCTCAATGAGGAAAAATGTGGGGAAAAAGTGGGTATGTTTGCTGAAAAGCGTTGGAAAAGTGGAATCGAATGAGGTATTTTGTGGGGCGGTGGAGGAAGAGGAAGGCGGTGAAAAGTTAGTTAAAAGTATAAAGGTATCCCGAGTCAGAGAGCTGAACCCGGGCTCATAACCTCAAAAGGTTATACAAGCAGTGGATGAAGAGTTAACGAATCGGGAAGGTGATCACGTGATAGAGAAGAAGAAGAGGAATCACGTGATGGTCTGAAAGAGGCAATTGAAGAAGAATTGGAGGCAGGAGAGGTGTTTGTATTGAGAAGGTGAGAAAAGCTGATGCTGATGATTCTTCCAAGTAGGTGGGAAAACCCTCCTTCTTTTATAGACAATTTCTCAGGAATAAAGGTACTTCTCGAGATACTTCAAAGTCCCTACTTGTAGTACTCTGACGTACCTATACGTCACCACTTCCCCCTTATTTTTAGGTATTTTCCTTCTTTAGATATTTGACTTAGAAGATCGGTGATTTGGAGGAAGACTTGTACGTGTCAATCCGATCGATCTGATCGATCTGACCCCATGACACCCGCTATGACCGCTATGACGCGCCCGCTATGGCCCCTGTAGGTACGTACCCTACCCCGCTGTAAGCGCTGTGCTTAGGGGGGTGTGGGTACGGATTAGGCTGTATTTGTAGTATATGTTTCAAGTCCAATTATAAGCTTATTTCTTATCCGTTTAAGGTAAAAAGATATGCATATTAAGGCGTTTTAAAAGGGCTATAAAATGGTATAGGTCTTGTCTTATAAAAGTACCTATTTTAATTTTTATTAAGCTTTTTTATAGCTGTATTTTATATATACTCTTATACTAGGAGTATCGATATAATAGTTATAGTATTTTTTTAACGCAATAGGCGCGTTTTTAAAGTTCCTAGCAGGATACTATATATTATTAGGATTATAACCTTACTACTATACCTAATACTCTAGATATTTATTCCTCCTAGTAATACTAGAATAGAGGATATAATTAACTTTCTACTTAGGCGTACTATAGATTTCTTTAGGTTTAGGAGCAGGGACTATTTAATTAAGCAATAAGTTATCTAGGGCTTTATAAAATCGGTCTATATAGAATAAATTAGTTATCTTATAGCTATCTAGCAGGTTAAGAATATAGCTAAAACCTTTCTTAGCTATAATTATAAATAGACTAGACTACTAAGTATTAAGATAAGTTATTAGGGCAATTATGCTAAATCCCTTCCTTTATAGGAAGACCTTATTACTAATAGTAAAGTCTATAGGGCGTTTTTTCTTATTAGCTTATTGCTTTTACTATTCCTAGGTTCGAGCCGTAGTATTGTAAGCTTATTGCTATACCTTTTATATACGGGCAATAAAGCAGGAGGCAATATAGGCAGGGTCTATAGAGTTATTAAGGGTCGAGAAACTACTTAATCGAGGCAGAGAGAGAGGGTTCCTAACTTCTATTCCGAGTACTACTATTAAAGGGGCTATGCTAATTAAAGCGTACTAGGACGAGTTATACGCAAAGTCTAGCGCTAGTAGATAATTACTCTAATTATCTTAATACTTATTAATATAGAAGCATAGCTTCTAATCTAGATACTAATTTATAACCTTAATACTGCTTTATATTTATAGGTAGAGGGCGCTACTATAATAATACTTTATGCTAGTAAAGTAGTTAATTCTTTTTAGAAATAATAAGATAAAAGGGCTAGTATTATCTATAATCTAAGCAGTTAGCAGGCTAAAAAAGCAGTATAAGTGCTAGAAGTAATAGCTAGCAAGGGTCTCTAAGGTATTCTTCTTCTTCCTAGGCAGTATAGTAATAATCCGGCTAAGCTTATAAATAAAAGTCTAAACGTAGTTATATCCGTAGTAATCTATAGGCATAGTTTTTCTATTATAAGTAATGTATTCCTAAATAGCAGTTAGTACTAGTAGAGGGTATAGGAGTCTAGGGGTCTTATTATACGGGGTCTTATTTCTATAATAGTTATAGCAGTTATAAATATACCTCTAAACGTCCTGCTTTATCTAGGGCTAGTAGTAGTCCTATTATAGTACTTTAATTATCTTATTTTAGCCTCTATAAGCAAAGATCGGAGGTTTATAAGCTTTGCAAATTAGGGCTATATAGAGGAATAGTTATCTATTAGTAGTCTATTCTAGGATAATTAAGTGCTTGCTATAATAGCTAAGTTTTTAAATTATATTCTTTTCTTAGATAAGCATAGCAAGGTTAGTACTATAAGGGGTTATAGTATTAGGTATATAAATTAAGGCAATTATAGGGGTAACTTCTAAGAGGTCGAAACTAAGAGACTCTAGCTTAATTAATTAGTTTATTTATTTTTCTTACTCTCTAGCCTTAACTATAAGGAGTTCGACTATTTTACGTAAGAGAGTATTAGCAGCTATATTTAGTCGGCCTAGGCAATAGAGGAAATAGATATTAAATTAAGCTAGGAAGTTAGACTAATAGACTTATTAAATCGGGAGCAGCCTTTTTATCGAGAAATATATTAGGGCCTTATAGTCCGTAATAATATCGAACTTCTAATCGAGGAGTTCTAGATAGAAGTGCTTAAGACTTTATATAATAGCGAGGAGCTTTTAGTCTTAAATTAGGTAGGCGCGTTTAGTAGGGGATATAGTTTTAAAAAAGAAGCCTATAGGCTTTTATATCGAGTTAGTCTACTATTACTATAGAATACTAGTAGTTATATTATAAGAGGCATTAGTCTTAAGTTAGGTTAGTAGTTTAGGATAGAAGAAGGCGAGAATAGGAGCTTTAGTTACGAGCTTTTTTATTTAATTAAATACTTTACGCTATTCTAGTCCGAGTTTAAAAAGCGTATCCTTTTTAAGTAGTTAGTTTAAGGGTTTAGCTGCTATACTAGCGTAGTAGTAGAAGATCCGGATAAAGTTATAGAGACTTATAAAAGAGCGTATAGCTTTATAGTCTCTAAGGTTTTCGAACTTCTAATCTATAATAGCTTATACCTTATAGGGGTTAATACTAAGTCCTATGCTAGCGTATAGTATTATACTAAAGTAGTTAACCTTAGTAATATTAAACTAGGACTTCTTAATATTACCCTATAGATTAGCCTAATAAAAGCACTAGATAACTTTATAGTATTCGATTTAATAGTCTTTTTTTTATTATTATCTATATAGATTAGGACGTTATCTATATACGCACTAGTATATTAATCGAGGAGGTTATATAGCTAGGTATTAATAAAGTTCTAGAACTAAATAGGGCTAACTTTTAATCCAAATAGGAGGACTAACTAATAGAATATACTAAACTTAGTACGGAACGCTATTAGGGACGTACGTAGTTAAGGGCGATAGCAACGACGACGAAAATACAGGACCTATCGAGGTCTCTTATATATACACGCCGTGCATAGGGAACCTATGCACGAATAGATTAGCTTTATATAAACGTAGGCGCAGTGCGGCCTGCTAGGCGTGCTATTTGCGGCGAAGGCAGTGCCTTTAGGAGAGGCACCTTTTCGCTACGGACGCACGCCTGCGCCGCTAGGTTAGAGATCTCTAGGATATATCGCGTATAGATAAGGCCGTAGCCGAGCTAGCCTGCTTATAGAATAGAGATACGCCTAGAAGGCAGGCAGTAATAACGCCTGTCTTCTAGGCCTAGGCTAAGCAACTCTAAAATATGCTAGCTGCTGCTTATATTGCGCCGCGCCCTATCTAAGACGCGTTCGTACTGCTAGCCTCGCCTAGTTAGGAGATAAATAATAATAATAATAATAATAACGCTCTCGTGCTATTTTCCTCTGCTATAATACTACTAGTATACCCTATAACGCTATAGCGCGGCTCGAACTCGGCTATAGCAATAATATAGTAGTAGCAGATATAATAGTAAGGGGTAATTGCCTAGGGACTTAATAACTTTACGGCCTAATAAGATAAGGCTCTTTACTACTAAGCCGACCTATAGCAAGCTATCCTTAATAGGTAGGAGTAGTAGCAAGCTAACGCGCAATAGGCTAATACTGCTATACTAGCCGCCTTATAGGGGCTAGCAGTAGTCTTAGCGCCTTTAGCTCCCGCGTTATTAACTACGTCTAGCTTTACGCCTTTATCTTTAGCTAACTTACTGCTAGAGGTTATACTTACTACCCGCTGCCCGACTATTATCTCTGCGCGTAGCTATACCTGCCGTAGCTTACTTAATACGCTAACCCGTGTATACTAGGCCCGTAATATAAATCCGCAGGGCTAAGAGACGCACTAGGAGGAGGGTAAGGGCAAGGAGGAGGGGTAAGGGAAGGCGAGATAAAGGAAAGGAGAGAAATAAAGGGGGCAGGCAGTAGTAAGGGGAGGGCTAAAAGTATAGGAGTTTATATAGGAGTAGCTAGCTAAATAGGATAGGGCCTATTATATATACGCGTATTACTAAACTAAGCCTTAAATTATAATAACGCCTTATAGTCTTAGATACTCTCTAGCGGTTCCTACGTTAGAGTTATATAGCTATGCTATTTTACTAAAATAGAATAGCGTAGTAGTAAATTTATAAGGCATTAGCTATAGGCATTCTTAGCAGCAAGAATCTCCTCTACTTTCTACTTATTAAAAGAGGAGTTATTATTAGAGAGGCAGAGCAAGGGGTCTAGTCGAGTATTAGTATAAACTTAAAAGGGAAGGGGATTAGAAGCCGCGCATTCTAGTAAGTTAATATAAAAGGTTAGGTAAATACTATATAGCGTATCTAGGGTAATAGTTAGAGGAGTTAGGATAGCTATAATATAGTATTTAGCCTATAGATAATTAAGTTTTTAGGAGGGATAATTAGATTTAATATAACGCATATCGAGCTATGCAAAATCGCCTACTATAAACTTCTTAGCAGGCAGGCAGCTAGGGTTAGAAAGGTCCTGCTAGCGTTACTAGGCCTAGGCGATAGCGGCTTATGCTAAGTCTATACCCTCTTAAAGCTGCTATACGAATATAATAGCACGACCCCGGGGTAACGTACGCGAGGAGGAAGGAGGGGAGGAAAACTCGACTAGAGGAATATTAAAACTATATAAAAAATAGTTAGGGCTAAGCCTAGTTACGGACAACTCCTAGTTATTAAGGGCTAATTAATAAGCAGGGAGGTAATATAGCTAGTCTAGCTAAGAGAAGGCTACTATATATCGCAGGATAGCCTATACCTCCTAGTTAGCACGCTCCGTACTACTATCTATCTGCGGGTAGTAGGCAGTAGAGAGAAGGCGCTATACGCTAATAAGGCGGCATAGCTCGGACTAGAAGCTACTTGTTTAATTAGAACCTTAGTTAGAAATTAACTAGGAAAAGAACCTATAGAAACGCTACTACGTATTAATAAAGCAGTATATATACGTCTTAGCATCTATAGATATTATAGCCTCTAGCTAAATAAACTTAGATAGCTAATTAGTTATAACTATAAGGAAATAGGGAGACTCTAGAGAAGCAGCTAGCAGGTTAGTTATAAAATTAATAGAAACTAAGGACTAGAAATAGTTAGCAATAGGAAGGGGTTAGAGTAGCCCTTAATAATAGCAGTAGCAAAAGTAATCCCCGTAATAATAATAGTTACGAATAAACCGCGCTACGTTAGCAGATATGCCCTCCTAGTAGAAGTCTTGCTTAAAAAGCATAAATATAACGTTTTTACTAGGGTAACCCGCAAGGGGCGAATCGTAAATACGCTAGATAAGGGTTATTATAAGAGGCTCCTAATAGGGGACCTAAAGACGACCCCGAAATTATAGAAACCTAGCGGCGGAGATAGCGCAGTTAGCGATTTATTCGCGAGTATTAGCTTCGGGCGGAAACTTTCTTATAGCTAAACGTAGCGCGTTAAGCCGGATTACGTATAAAGGGTCGTACTATAACGCTATACGCTATAACTCCTGCAGGTATATATTAGGGAAGGGGGATAGGGAGGGATTAGGCGCAGAGTAGGAGAAAGGAGTTGCAGGGAGGAGGGGTGCAGGTATTAGCTGCAGAAGTAGCAACGTAGGGTCGGAAGTTATCGCAGGAGCACGTATCCTATAATATAAGGTTCGAGCTCGGAGGGGCGCTATAATAAAGGCGCGTATAGAGAGGGGTTATATAACCCGTCTAAACTAAGAGGGCGTGCTATAGCGTTCCTAGTTATAGCGTAAAAAGGCGTCTAGGCGTAAAGCCTGCAAACTAGGGCAATAGTAAAAGTAAAAGTTAAATAGGGAGAGCACCTTAGCCTAATAAGCCTAGCGTTTAGATATCTCTTTTAGCGTTATAAAGTACTCTAAGGCCTTATAGTTAGTTAGAATTATAAATAGTTTAGCAATACTATATAGCTTAGCAGACTAAGCTTTAAGGTACGAAATAATAGCTAGGAGCTCCTTATTATAGATAGTATAGTTCCGCTCTGCTAGCTAAAGTTTCTAAGAGTAGTACGCAACTAGCCGGAGGATCTTATCCTCCCTTATTTAAGAGAGGCAGCTACCTAGGGCTTTACTAGAGTAGTCCGTTTCTACTATAGTAGGACAAGATAGGTCCTATTAAGCTAGCATAAGATATAAAATAAAAGCCTCTTTAAGGGTATTAAATATAGCCTAGTACTTAGTAGTTTATATAAAGGGGGCATTATACTAAGTAAGGCGAATAAGGGGAGCCGTAAGGTAGGAGAAATAGGGAATAAAGTCGTAGTAAAAGTTAGCAAAACTAAAGAAACTGCGTACGCCCTAGAGGCGCGTCGGAGCTTCCTAGTCGCGGATAGCTATAACCTTATCCGGGTTAGGACGAATTTCGCGGCCTGCGTAGATAATAAAACCTAGATACTTAACCTTAGTAATAGCGAACGTATACTTATTAATATTAAGAAATAACCTAGCAGCGCGTAGCTTCCCTAAAATAGTCCGGACTTTGCGCTAATAATCCGCGCGCAACCTGCTAGAGTAGATTAAAATATTATCGAGGTAAGCTATAATAAAGTCCCTAAGCATAGTACTAAGAGTATTATTAATATATTATTAAAATAACGCGGGTATACTAGCAAGACTAAAGGGGCAAATAAGCTATTTAAATAATCTAAAACGAGTATAGAATATAGTAAGATATTTATCGCCCTCTGTAATACGCAACTTATAAAAGGCAGTACGAATATCTAGCTTTATAAACTACTAGGTATTTAATAAGCTGCGTAACGTTTCCTTAATAAGCAGAAAAGGGTAATAGTCCTGCTTAGTAACTTTATTAAGGGTATAGTAATCTATATAGAAACGCTAATTACTACCTAGCTTCTTAGCAAGCAGAATAGGGGCTATAGCTAATAAGGAGCTTACGCATATCTAGCCCTTATCTATTAGGTTAGTAATTTGCTTGCGCACTTCGAGCAGGTATTCTTGCGGCATATTATAAAGCGGACCCTATAGGAGCAGAGGTAAGGAACTATCTAGCAGGCAGCGTAAATAAATATAATAGTCCTAACTCCCCCTATAGGGAGGGAGAGCGCTCGCCTAAGTCTTATTAAAGAGGTTAGAAAAATTAGAGACTGCTAGAGGGAGGGATTAGGGAGGAGGCGTTGCAGTAGTAGCAGATACGCATAACGCGGACGAGATCTCGCGCAGGCTAGTAGCGATAAATTAGCAGCTAGTTAGTTAATAAGCTTTATAATAGACTAGGCTAGTAAATACTAAGCCTATAATCGCAACTATAGGGTAGGAGACTTAATAAGCTATACTGCCCTAAATAACTAAATTATTAGCTAAATAAATAATTAGCTTGCGCTAACGAGTATAAATAGATATATTATAACGTATAAACTAGGGGGTGCTAAGAATAAGATCTTATATTAGCCCTAGGATTAGATATACTACTATAGGCGTAAGCTACCTATTAATATTAGCAATAAAGCGTATAATTTCTCGGATTAATAACGTCTTCTTAAAATAGCAATAGCAGTAGTAACTTATAGTTACTGCTATCTAAACCTTACGCAGCTATAGAAGACGCACTCTCTTAAGCTAGTAACGCTAAACTAGCGACTCGCTTATAGCGGCGTAGCAATTATAGCTACTATCCGCCTGCGTATTAATAAAAGAAGTAGAATTTACAAGCATAGGAAAAAGGAGAGGCGCTATATCTATACGCTATTTAATTTCCTTAAATTATATTATTAAACTATCCTTAAACTCCTTAATATAGTAACCCGCCCCTAGCACGAGACTTAGTACAGGGGTATTACTTTTCCCGCCGACTCTAGGTCTATATTAGAGTCCTCTATAGTATCGACGAAATAAATAGAAGACTTAGGAGGGCAGCAAGCAGGGCAAAGGCTATACTTATTCGAGTAATAGCCTAGAACGCTATAATATAGGTATATGCTATCGACGCAACGCTAGGCTAGTACGTCCTAACTAACCTACGTCGCCTATTAGCGCGTATTAGAGGAGGGCTAGCTGCGGGCAGAAGGGCGAGAAGAGGTACTAGCTTAATAAACGCCCGTTATTAGAGTATTAGGAGATAAGCGCAGAGGACTAGCAGGAGGGTTACTATGTAAAGGGCTACTACGAGAGTTAAGGCAAAACGACTTAATATCTACTATAATAAAACGTATATAGGAGATAGCACTTGCGTAGTTATCTTAGGGGATATTACGGCTAATATAGTATTAGCGTAACTTAGGGCTAATAGAGTAACGAAGGCATTAGACCTTAACGTCCTTAGTCTAAGTAGCCCTGCCTGCAAGAAATAACTTAGCTTTAAATCGGATAAGGTAATTAAAAAAGGATTTAGCAGGGCGTTATAAGAGTCGCTCGAGCTCCGCTATAGCAGTCTAATAGCGGTAGGGGTTAGAAAAAATGCTATCGAGATATTGCAAAAAGGCATTAGTATTATACGCGTAATCCTCGCCCTATTCGAAAAACGGGGCTACCTTAGCCTAGATAGCAGGCGCTAAGTATTAGTATAAGAAGACCTATTAGTTATATATATCGCTAATAAAAACCTAGTTAGTAATAAGTTTATATGCTATTAAAGATCGCTATGCGGGGAAGAGGGACTTATTGCTATTAAAAGGGGACCCGAGAGGGAGGGGCTTACGCTGCTTTTATTCGAGGTGCAACGCTATGCGTTATTCTATCTGCATAAGCGCATTACGCTATTATATAACGACTTGCTATAACTCTAATAACTACTAGAGCAGTTGCTAGTGCGTAACGGAGTTATTTATAGTATTAGAAGAAAAGAGAAGGAAAAATTAATTACTTTTATATATAAAGGAATATGCCTAAGGCCTCTGCTATAGATATCCTAAAAGGCAATAAAAGTAATAAGGAAAGGAAAGATATAATAGAAACCCGTTATAGGATATAGGGTTTATGCGCGCGGACTGGGCGCGGAGATAACTTATTAACGGGCGCGGGTATAACTTAGCGTAATATAGTGTAGCGCAGATCCGGGCATAGCCCGAATCCCTTATAGCTATTAGGTATTTAGAGGCTAGGTCGAGATAGAGATAGTAGAACGCCTAGATAATATTAATCTTCGAAAAGCGTTTTGCAGATTAGCAGTTAAAAGCAGTACTATTAAGCAAGGGGGCAGGCGAGATATAACTCTTTAAGTAGTCGTTTATCTAATAGTAGTCGATATAAAAGCGCTAGGCTATAGAATACGGCTTTAGCACGAATAGGATAGAGGCAGTATATAGGCTAGTATTAGGTTTAATAAACCCTATTTTAAGCAGGTAGTCTACTATTTCTTTCTTTAATAGCAAGTATTTAATTAGAGTATAATAAAATAGGGGACTAGCTTAGTAGAGGGGTTTTTTAAGTTTAAGCGTAATATTATAACTAGGATAGGGGCTTATAAGGGTATATGCTTCCTTCTTACTAAAGAAGCCTTTTATATACGCAAGGGGCTATAGGATTAGGCTATAGATTAAGGCAACGTAATTAAGGTCTTCTCCTGCTAGGAACGGGATCTCTTAGCCTTAGTATATACGACTTGCGGGACTAAGCTTTATAATCGATATCTCGGGCAGGTTAGGGTTATCTTTTAAGGGTATAGGCTAAGTTAGTATTAAAGGAGTTAGTTCTTTCTATTATGCCTATTAGGGATCCTCTTAGACTGCTTAGATTAATTAGTTTTAATAATCCTAGTTATTTTCCTAGGGGTTAGTTAGGTTAGGGGTCTTAGTCTAGGTTAGGGTCTAGGCTAGCTTTTTTTTCTTTGCAGGCTATATAAAGTCGTTATTCCTCTACGAGTATTAGAGGATCCTATATTTCCTTTTATCTGCCTTAATTAATTAGTTCTAGCATTCCGTATTAGCCTAAACGGCTAGGTTAATCTGCCTATTAAGTAAAGGCGTCTTAGGCAGAAGGATCGAGAGTAAGTACTTAGTAAGGGCAAGGAGGTTATTAGGCTAGATAAGCTTCTAAGTAGTATAGTCGAGTAGTAGTTTCTTTTCGGCTAGCTAGTATAGGCTAATAAAGAGATCCTAGGTATAGTTAATAACTTAGAAAGTCTCCTAGGGAAAGGACTAGCTATTAATTATAAGGGTTATAATTAACTACTTATATACTAGACTAGCTAGGCAGCCCTAGAAATTAACTAGGGGGACTAGACTAATAGGGACTAGTTTAGTATTAAGGCATTTAATAGCCTGCTTAGCGAATTAGCAACTAATAAGGAAACGGGTATTTACTCTAGTATTATAGAAAAATAAGGCCTAAAAAGCAATTCTATTAATTTAAACTTAACTATTAATAGTAAACGACTCTCCTACTTTCTTTTCTATATATAAGACCTTTAGGACTATTAAGGAGCCTTATAATAGTCCTACTCTTTTCCTAAATCCGAGTCTTTAGAGGCAGTTAGTAGTAGCGTTAGTATTCTTTTTATACTAGAGATCTAGATATAGTTAGAGCAGTCTTTAGATATATAGCCCTTCTTTCTATAAATAAAGCACGTACTATTATCCTAGTAGACCTTCTTTTTATCCTTAGAGAGAGCCTTGCTCTTTTCCTTAGATATTATTATTAGGGTCTTTATGTATTCGTTAGAATTAGGGACGCAGCTACAGAATGCAGAACAACCTGTTTCCGCATAAGCCCCTTTCTTACTACTAACTCGGCGATAGTTATAGTTATAATACAAGCAAACCCCTTTCTGCTAGATATTTTATATTATCCCCGTTATAATATATATTACCCCTTTCTATATAAGTATCGTGCCCCTTTAGATAGGAGATAGGAGTATAATAGGGGCAGTATAGAAGGGGAAGTAGATTACCCCTAAACTTAGCATAATAAGCATATAATATTATAATAAGTTTATACTAAGATCGTAGCGATAATAGTTCGAAGGAGAAAGGGGGCAGCTATATATACGGATTATACGGAGTTTAGGATAATTATATATTGCCTCTAGTTTAACCTAGTTGCTTTTAAGATTATATATATAATTCGTCTTCCTCTTTAATAGAAAAAGAAAAAGAGAAGCAGATATAAGCAGATATTAATAGATTAAGGACCTAAGCTAACTTAAGCAGAGTCCTCTTTTATATTATACTAATATATATTAATGCCTTACCTATACTAATTAGTATTACTATCGGCTATTAATATAAGTCCTATATCTAATAATATATAGATTAGCTAGACTAGGTTGCCTATTTCTAAGCCGAGAAAGCTAATAGACCTCTTAGATACGAATAGACTCCTAGAGTATGCGGTTTTAACTATCTAGGAACTTGCGGCTATATCGACTATTCGGAGGAGCAATATCGAGACTAAGGAGGAACGGACTCTTATAGCCCGCGGTTTTAATCCCTTAGAAACCTATCTCGATACTAGATAATAATACTTATAAAATCGATACGAATTCTCGTCGATAATAACTAGGATATTAGCAGAAACTACTATAGAAGGTAATCGATAATAACCCTAGAATACCGAGTTCGCTTAGGAGATTGCATAAATTAACCTCTAGGATCTTGCAAGAAAGATAAAAGACGCCTTAATTAAACGAATCGAAAACTAGGATAAACCTGTCCCGAATATATATTAAGATCTAACTAATATCGAACTCTAGATTATGCATTTTATAAAATTATCTAAGAGCTCTAGCACTTTTCTCCTTAAGGATTTTTAGGATGCCTTTAAAGGCTAGGACGAAAATATCTAGGAATTAGCGGATCCTAGAGTAACGAAATTACTAAAAAGTTTCCTTAGAGGCAGAGGATTCTTTCTAGGACCTAGGAACGCAAGAATAGGACCCCTTTTTATATAGATCCTAAACTAGGAACGACTCGAGCAATAGCTGCTTTTAATATATTAATAGGCGCAATTCGAAGAAGGCACCCGACTACCTTACTATGCCCTTCTATAGGGGATATAATAACCTCTAACCAGAAACTCCCCGAATTCGAATCTATCCCTATTGCTAACTAGAGGGCGAATACTACTAATTTAGAACCCTTTACTACTATATTAAAGAGAACCTTTACCTATCCCCTAAATAAACCCCTAAATAACTTAATTTATAGAACCTATAATAGATAAGGATATTCCTTAAAGATAAACTTAATACCTAACGTTATATTAATTCTAAAACCTATTTATATAAGACGCTGCCTTTCTAGAACCTAACTAGAATAATATAAGAACTCTATAAGAAATCGCTTTAAGTTTAATCTAAATTCGGGAAAAGTCTAAATTAATCCCTTTTAAATTTTATATTAAGTTACCCCCGAAATTAACTCCTAACTTATCTATCGATAATAATATTATAACTAAATTTACTAAAGTCTAGGATAAGATAAAGAACTTTATAGGGAAGCTATATAATTTGCTTAACGATATTATATATTTGTTTTTTAATATTTGTTTTTCGTTAAAGATTGCCCCTAGATACTTCTATTTAATTTTCCCTCGTATTTAGACTAGCCGAGCATAGCAGTACTTTATAGATTATATTAAATAGTATAATACCTTTATAACGCAATATAACTAACTTAAGAATTACTTCGAGTCGGATATTAATTATGTATACTACTTTACTAACTAGATATTAACTATATTTTAATCTGTTCGTAGGACGAATTCGGAACTATCCCTGTACGAGGTTCTCTAGAAACTATTCGATAAACTAGAGTTATATTAACAAGCCCTCGGAAAGGGATATAAAGGAGATACTCCCTTACGCACGATAATTATTAATGCATATCGAGGAGTACTAGAACTTAAGTTTGCGTTATTCCGACTAGCTAAAGATATCGAGAACTTGCAAGCAGATTTGCAATTTGCACTAGAAATATCGATTGCAAAGAATAAAGCTAAACAGATATTATAATAGAGTGCAATTTATTATCTAGACTATAAATATTAGAATAATATATAAAATCGGTTAGAAAATAGTTCGAGAATAACCCGAGTCTAATCCGATTTTAGACTAAATAAGAACTAGACTCGAAAGTATTTTATATATAGTAAGGTTAGTTGCTAGTTAACTAAATACCCGCCTAAAGAATAAAAGCAGGCAAAGACCTTATATATAGCATACTGCGAATTTTTAGATAACGGCCCTTAGGACTTTACGGCCTATATTATAGTATTCGAAGGACTTAAGCTATATAATAAAGAATAGCATATAATTAATAATAACCCTAAGGATATCTTAAGGCAATAGGAAGCCTCTTAGTTCCTTTTTACGTTAGTATTTATGCACCTTCTTACTAGATGCGACCTAAAATTAGACGTAATAGAACCCGTGCTAGCTTTGCAATTTCTTCTCGAGGATCGATATTCCTAATAGTCTTTTTAGGGAATTATAATCGATACTAGTACTATATAGATTTCGACTGCTAGATAAAATCAGGTTAAAGCCTTATAGAAAATAATACTATATCTTATAGTTAACGAAGCATCTACTAGTACTAATTCTATTAAATTTAGTAAAGGATAAAGCATACTTATACTTAGCGATATAACTATTAAAACTCCGTTTAGCAATATTACTTTTTACGTTTTTACTTCGCCTACCCTTTTTCTTCTTTCTTTAGCAGATATAGATCGCTTAAAGATTTTCTTCCGAAATATAATAAACGAGCTTATTAGCTAGGATAAAACGCTGCTAGTTATTCGCAAATAGGGATACCCTTAGTTCTTCCTTTAACCTAAAGACGCTATAATTTTATTCCTAACTAAATCCGAAATCCGGATAATCTACTGCTAATTTAGACACCCTATAGCACGACGATTATACTAACTTCTATCTAGAGCCGGATATAAAATACTAATAACTACTCTCGAAAGCATCTCGAAATTCTGCTAATACTATTAGTTATATAGTAAGGCACCTAGCTAATTTAAGTTTACGCTTTATAATAATAAAGAGTTTAATTTCGAGATTATTATAGACGTTATATACCTAAGTAGAAAACTAGTTCTTTACGTTATTAACGCTATAATATCTTTTTAGGCCGCCTGATTCCTGCGTTCGATATTAATAAAGGATACCTAGGAAGCGTTAAGGATAATATAGATTAATACGTACTTAGGACCCCCGGATTTGCTACGATATAATACAGGCACGAATTTTTTATCTAAGGAATTCTAGAACGAATCTAGATAAATAGGAATTACCTGCTAGCAAGTACTAGTAGAAGCGCACTAGTCCGTAGGGAAAGTCGAAAGATACTATGCCCCCCTCCGCTAGGCATATAAGATCCTTAGCACTAAAATCGGAGCAATAATAGGAAGAGATTCTATTCTCTAAATAGCGGTTAAAGCTATAAATAATACCGCTAGCCTGGATAGTTTAGTTCTAACTCTGCTTATTTTCGGTATATATCTAAGGATTACTTAGGATTCTCTACTATCGAAAACTACTCGAGAATAGGCCGAAGCTATTTAGAAAGCAATAACGAGTCTTTGAGAAATTATAGCATCTCGATAACTAAAAGAGGCGCTATCTACTAGGAATAGCCCCGATATAATAACGCTCTTTTAACTCTTATTGCAAAGCTAGGTTAAGGTTTAGAGAGAAAAGGACGGCTAGACTAGTCCTTTTACCCTCGAGGCTATTAACGGCTATAATATTACGATTTGGTCCTCGACTAGTCTCTAGGTCTTTTAGTTAATATATATATAGCCTTACTTTTTAGATAATACCTAACTAAAAGATGCCCGGGATTAGGATAAAAACGACCTAAAACCTGCCCGAAAATAGACCTAGTTCTCCTAGCGTTTAGAGGTTTAACTACTACGATTACTGAAAACCTTAACCTAATTTATATCTAAAAAAGAATAGGACGACTTCGCGCTCTCTCTTTATTTCCGCGCAAAAGGCCGGATTATAACCCCTAGACCCCTGTTTAAAGCATTAGACTAAAAGGAGATTATAGACCTTATAGGCCGCGGTATTTTCTCTTTCGAATAGTTCGATCCCGTCTAGTATAAAGGAGTTCGGATTTTTCGTGCCCGACTTATCTGCAAAGTTAAGGATAAAATAACTAATTACCTATACAAAAAATTACGACTAATTATTACAGGATATAATAATAATAGAAAAAAGGAGATCCTAACCTAGTCTCCTATAATCTAAAGGGTTAGCTAATAATTGCTTTTAGCTCTAGCTCTTATATATATTGCTTAGGGGATAAAGCTATGCCTTTGCGATATTACCTAGGCTTACCCGTAATCCTAATCGATACTTAAACGAATAATCCTTATAAGCCTTCTAAAAGAACTCTAGGATAAGTACCCTCTTTAGATAATTATCTGTATTATTAAGCTATTATATAGTATTGCAGAATCCGGAGTTTACTAGTTTCGGACCTATTTTAAGTACTATATTTAACGGCTTTATATGCGACCCTCTACGTTTAATAACTGCCTTCTCTTATTATATTCTAGCTATACTTATTTTAGTCTTATTAGGATATAAACCGACGATACGATTATTCTTAGCACTAATTCTTTCTATAAGCGTAAAGAGGCTAAGCTAAATTCCGCCTAAATTTGCTCTAAACCCCGGGTAAACTTAACCCCTAGCAGCGTAACGGATTTTAATAGTTTATAGCTATATCTTATATCGAATTCGCTAGCAATTCGATAAAAAGGCTAGGCTGCTAAGATTAAAGTTATTAATTATTCCTAGCCTAATTTTGCTTAAAGCTACCTCGAATAACGTGCGCAAGGAGGCTATATTGCGTCTATTTGCTAACTAGAGGCTGCGTTCGACCTGTCTATTGCCGCCTGGCAATACTAACCTACTAAGAAAGACTGCTAGAGGATTAATAAGCAGTTATAATAGCAGAAGGATAATTAGCAGTATAGATTAATATATATCCTATTTAACCTTTTAGTACTTAAATTATTTATTTTTATAGACGGATTACTTATAAATAATAACGACTTATCCTCGCAAATTAGATATATTATTATCCTAGGTAAAAAAAATAGGATAGTAAATAAGTTTGTTATAAAAGGGAACGTTATTTATTAGAGTTCTACGAAATATAAGAGGATTACCTAGAGTATCCTCGCCTTGGAAATATATAGCATATTATTAGGATTTAATATTAGAATCTCCCTAGCAATAACTCTAAATCGCATTATAGCTAAGCTAGGATTAGCCCGAGTTCCTATTATATTATATACGGATTCTTTCTCGCTTTACGAGTGCCTTATTAAGCTTAGAACGACGAAAGAAAAACGACTTATAATCGATATTATATCTATCTAAGAGTTATATAAGGGGCGAGAAATTAATAAAATCCGATAGATTGCAGGAAAGGATAATCCTGCTAATACTATAATAAAAGCGACCCCGAATAAGACGCTAGAACGTCTTATCGATATAAATAAGGCTACTATCTCGCTAGAGGGATTTATAACAAGGAAGGAGATAAACTAGCACGATATTAGATCGAATCTAAACGAAATTCGATTTAATAAAAAAAGAACTGCTAGTATATATTCGTTAGAATTAGGGACGCAGCTACGGAATACGGAATAACCTGTTTCCGTATAAGCCCCTTTCTTACTACTAACTCGGCAATAGTTATAGTTATAATATAAGTAAACCCCTTTCTGCTAGATATTTTATATTATCCCTATTATAATGCATATTACCCCTTTCTGCATAAGTATTATGCCCCTTTAGATAGGAGATAGGAGCATAATAGGGGCAGTATAGAAGGGGAAGTAGATTACCCCTAAACTTAGCACAATAAGCATACGATATTATAATAAGTTTATACTAAGATTATAGCGATAATAGTTCGAAGGAGAAAGGGGGCGGCTATATATGCGGATTATACGGAGTTTAGGATAATTATATATTGCCTCTAGTTTAACCTAGTTGCCTTTAAGATTATATATATAATTCGTCTTCCTCTTTAATAGAAGAAGAAGAAGAGAAGCAGATATAAGCAGATATTAATAGATTAAGGACCCGAGCTAACTTAAGCAGAGTCCTCTCTTGTGTTATACTAACATATGTTAATGCCCTACCTAAAGTCTTCTTAGTTTCTCCTGCTAATTTATCTTTATAGTAGGGAGTATAACTACTTAATCGCTAGGTCTTTTAGCAGGCAGTATCTCTCTTTTAATAGTAGACTAAGTCCTTAATATAGCTATAAAAGTCTTTATAGGAGAGGCTATTATTTTTAGTCTAGGTTAATAGGCTAGAGTCTAGGTTAGTTAGAAAGTAGTCCTAAAGTATATTATTATTATTATTAATCGTACGCTAGGGGCTGTAAAAGGCATCTAGAACCTCTATATAAGTCGAGTAGGAAAAACCCCCCTAAGGGGGAAAACCCCCTAGTAAAAGAGCAAAAGAAAGGCCTCGCGCCCCTAGGGGTCGCGAGGCGGGGAACTCGGTAGTATAGTAAGGTACGAGGAGGCTGCCTGCTAGGGTAGTCTCGGGAAAATAAAGGAGATAAGAAGAGATAAGAAAAAGGGGTAATAACTTAGCGCGGAAAGTAGGAAAGGGGGAGGGGAGGGCAGTAAGGGCAAGGGGGCGGCAGAATCGGAATAATAGTAAATCCGCTCTAAGGGGGGTATATAAACCTCTCCTTCCTCCCTCTCCCTCTCTTTTTCCTTTTTCCTTCTTTATTATCTCGAGAGGTAAGGGCCCTTTAACTTAAGAGGTCGGCCTGCTATTAAGTCGACTAATATAATCGTATAGGGTAGTATACTAATACGTAACCCTATAAGTAACTAAGCAATAGCGAGATAATAATAATAATAGTAACTTAGTAAAAAATAGCAGCCCTACCCCTTGCTATAATCCCTACTCGACTAACGCTAGTAGTAGTTAAGCCTAATAGACTATAAGCAGTACCCTATAGGGTATATATTAATAGGCTTATCGAGAAAGGCTAGGTTTGCTAAAATTAAACTAGTAAGTATACCTAGGGGTTATATAGTAGGAGCGAAAATTAACTAGTAGTAGGCACTTACTTAGCTAGTTATTATTATTATATAACCTTATAGCAAAAATGCTAAATAATAAGTTAAAAGCAGGAGGCTTATAGGGGAAGAGAAAGGCTAATAGGAATAGGTAATAGACTTTGCTATTATAGAAAAGGGGTAGGCAGCTATTAAATTTATTATTAAAGGAGGAACTACTAATATAGCAGAGGTAAGTACGCCCTAGCATCCTAAGCTAGGAGAGTAGGAGTTTAGTCTAATAGTAATAGTAGTATTAACTTAGTTAGGAGCTATAGGAGGTATAGAACTAGTACTAGAGTAGGGAGTCTAGGGGCTTTATAGTATAAGCTGTAGTTCCCCTAGTCGCACTCCCCCTAGTCCTAGTTACGCCTGCCCTAGCCCTAGCTACGCTTATAGTAGTCCTACCTATACTAATAGCAATAAAAAATATACTAATAATAATAATAATAATTATAAGTCTAGTCTAAGTACTAAAGGGCCTTATAAAGGCTATAGGCTAGGAGATCCTTAGTAAGCTAAAAGAAGTGCGCTAATACTAGGAGGCAATTTTTTATATCTAGGAAAAATAGTTAGCATACTAGGGTAGTATTAATACGTATTATATATATAATAGTTAGCGCTTTAGTAGGATCCTTAGCAATCTTCTTAGTATTAACTTAAATAAGCAAATATATATCCCTAAGGCCTAGGGGGTAGAGGACCTCCCCCTAGATATAAATAGGCTAATCTAGCCCTATATTATAAACCCTAATATTAGGGGCAAGCTAATAATATATATGCCCGAAGCAGCCCTAACGCTACTAAAAGCAGAGGGGGGGATAGGGGCTAATCGAATAAGGGCTACTCCTTACGCCTATAATAGCAATAGCAATAGCAATATTATAAAAGTGCCTGCTAAGAGATAAAGGCTAGAAGTAGTAGTAGAGAAGGAGAGGGTAGTAGTAGAGGAGGGAGTAGTAGCAGCGAGAAAAAAGGGGGAGGAGAGTCCGGGAGGGGGGAACCCGGCTGCAACCCTAGTAGTAGCAGGGACTCTAAGGCAAGGGCCCGGATACCCCCCTAAGCAGGGTTATAGTTATAGGCGTAAGGGTTAGGGCGGTTATAGTAAGGGAGTATTAGGAGGCAAGTAAAGTTATTAGTGCTTTTAGTAGGGTTAGTAAATAAAAAGGCAGTCTGCCCCTAGGGGGCAGTAATACCTTTTATCCTATATAATATAAAAGCGAGATCGAACTAATATAAGCAATATAGTTATATAAACTATAGAGCTAGCTTACTAGTAGAGACCTTATAGCTAAGTAGATAAATAAAGTTAGCCTAGTCCTTTAGGGGGCCTAGGTTAGAAAGCAGGAGTCTCTAAGCGCTTATATAGGGGTAGTAGAGGAAAAAGTGCTTAGTAGTCTTGTCCTTATTAGTACTATAGGGGCAATATAGGGATAGTATATTAGGGATATAGTATATATATAGAAAATAGTTTAGCCTAATCCTACTAGACTAAAGCTATATTAGGATGCTGCTAAGGAATTTAGGAAAAGTAGTATATAAGTCGAGGGCAAGGCGTAGTTTAAATTAAAGGCGTTTATTAGTTGCCTATCTATAAGACTATCTATAGTGCTTAAGGCAGCCCTCCTAAGAATTCTATTAGAGGAGCTATTTAGCCTAAAAGCGCTCCTATAAGTCCTAACGTAACTATAAACTAGGGTTAAATAACCCTGCCTAATATATTATAGAGTCCTTTAGTAACTAGAGTATAATATAAGGGGCAAGGGGTTAACTATAGTAGGGCTAGAGACGCTAGGAGACCTAGGCGTATATAGCTCGAATACTAGCTGTAATACTATTAGCCTCGAGGAGCTAAAAAGTATAAGCAGAGTAGTAGGAGAGGTAGAAATTAAGTAGAGGGATAAAAGCTTCGGACTCTATATAGTATAGGGGGGTAGCCTTATAGGCTCTAGTAATAACCCTAAGGTATTTAAATTAGACCTTAGATAATTCCTTATAAATAGGACTATAGGGGGGGCTAGATAGGACTATAATAGGAGCAAAGTAGGCAGTACTATAAGCAATTACTAAGCAGATAACTTTTATATAGATCTTATAAGCGCAGATAAAAAAGAAACCCTATATAGATATAGCGAGGTTAGTTAGTATAAGCTGCTATTTCTAGAGCTTTTATATAAGTTAGCGCAAGTAAGCCTTTTACTTAAGCTTCTAATAAATCTAGACGCTAAGCATATAAGAGCCGTTAAGGGTAAGGGAGCTTATATTAGCTATATAGGCGTGTATAAACTATAAAGTAAAGGAGTTTGCTCTTAAGGGGTTAAAATAATATCTCGTACTTATAGGCCTAATCCTAGCAGACCTCTTACGCTTAGACTAACTAGTCCCGAACCTATTATAGTATATAGCTAGTACTAATAATATTCGTATTATCTGCAAACCTAATAAAAATAATTCCGATTTATTATTTAAGTTAGCAGTAAAAGGAGGAAATATATAAGATAAATAGGATTAGGGATATAAGGGACCCTTAGGGGATACCCCTCTCGATATTAAAGGGTTTAGATAGGCAGCTATTAACTTTAAGCTGGGAACTGCAACTAGTAAGGTAGCTATAGATAAGCGCAATAAGCTAGGGGGGGAAGCTAAGGAGGTTAAGAATAGTAACGAGTTTGCTATATAAAATATAGTCGAAAGCGCTAGTTATATTAAGTATAAGGAGTAATATAGAGCCTTATTAAGCCTAGGCCGCGCGTACTATTTTAGTAAGTATAAAGAGTATACTATTAGTAGAATAGCGAGGTCTATTACCTATCTGCTTAAAGGGGAGAACTATAGCGGCCTTAGTAGCGCGGGATAGTTTTTATACTAAAATAGTCTCTAGGACCTTCCTAACTATATTTAGTAGCAAGATTAGTTAGTAACCCCTAGGGGTCTATAGGACTTCTAGACTCTTACCTGCCTTCCGAAGCACTATAACGTTCGACTCCTTATATCGAGCAGGGAAGTAGCTATACGCAATATAACTATAGAGGACTAAGATAAGGAAGGAGACTAGCAGTAAGCCGCACCCTTTTAGGAAGCTAACTAGGATCCCGTTAGGACTAGCTAATTTCTAGGAGGCAATACTAAAAAAGGCGGAGTATACCTTAGATTCGCTAACTTTAGGGGCGATACTAATAGCTAGATTAAAAGGTTATACAAGCAGTAGATAAAAAGTTGACGAATCGGGAAGGTGATTACGTAATAGAGAAGAAGAAGAGGAATCACGTAATAGTCTGAAAGAGGAAATTAAAGAAGAATTGGAGGCAGGAGAGGTGTTTGTATTAAGAAGGTGAGAAAAGCTGATGCTAATAATTCTTCCAAGTAGGTAGGAAAACCCTCCTCCTTTTATAGACAATTTCTCAGGAATAAAGGTACTTCTCGAGATACTTTAAAGTTCCTACTTGTAGTACTCTGACGTACCTATACGTCACCTCTTTCCCTTTGTTTTAAGGTATTTTTATTCTTGAGATATTTAACTTAGAAGATCGGCGATTTAGAGGAAGACTTGTAGCGATCTGACCGATCTGATCAATCTGATTAATCCGATCGATCCGATCGATCTGACCCGCTATAACCGCTATAACGTGCCCGCTATAGCCCCTATAGGTACGTACCTACCCCGCTATAAGCGCTTATGCTATAGGGGGGGTATAGGTACAAATTAGGCTGTATATGTTTCAAGTCTTTTTTGTAAGCTTATTTCTTATCCGTTTAAGATAAAAAGATATGCATTTTAAAGCGTTTTAAAAGGGCTATAAAATAGTATAGGTTTTGTCTTATAGAAGTACCTATATATATTTTTTATTAAGCTTTTTATAGCTGTATTATTATATATACTCTTACAGCCTCCCTTAAAGTGTATATTATATATACTCTTTACCGTATTTTTATATCTTCTTTTATAAGTTAATTTTTATTTGTGGAAAAGTTTAAAAACCACGAGATAAGCAAAACCTAGTAGGAAAAAGCATATTTATAATATTATTTCCTAGTAAAAAACCTTTAAGTAGGAAAAATACTAGTTATACTTAGTAAAAAACCTTTAGTAAGGATAAAATACTTAAGTTTATATATATATATATATTCTAGTAAAACCTTATATAAGGAAAAAATACTAGATTTATATAGAGGAAAAGTCTAAAAGCTTTATAAAGACTTTAAAAAACCTCTACTATAATAAGAAATAGTTATTAGCCTAATAAAAGGCGTCGGAATTTATAAAATTTACTAGCTTCTAGCTCTTTAGTAAATATATCAGCTATATTATCTTTAGACCTTATATAGTATATTTGTATTTTATTATTCCGTATATTATCCCTTGTAAAGAAATAAGCTAAGTCTATATGCTTTGTTCTTTTATAGAATTTAGGATTTTCTGCTAACTTAATAGCTGCCTGATTATCTGTTAAAATAGGAGGTATTGTATTTATTGTTTTAATGCTTAGCAGTTTATTTATTGTTATAAAAAGCCTTTGTATATATATAGCTTCTTTTGTAGCTTCTTTAAGGCCTATAAATTCTGCTTTACAAGTAGATAGGGCCGTAGATTTTTGTTTTTTACAACCCTAACTAATTAAGTTATTATATATATAAAAACAGTAGCCGGAAACAGACTTTCTATCTGTTAAATCAGAAGCCTAGCTTGCATCTGTTAAACCTCTTATAAAGTTATTATTATACGGGATATTACAGTTATATGTAAGTTTTAAATCCGGGTATTTATTTAAATATTTCCAGATTGTATTTAAGGCTGCTATATAAGTTATATCTAGCTTAGAAGCAAATCTAGCACAGGAAATAACAGCGTAAAGTATATCAGGTCTTGTTTTTATAGCCGGATATAATAGGGAGCCTATTTCTTTTTAATATTGTAGAATAACATCTTTTCCAGGTTCTATAGTAGCTTTTCTAAGCTTAATTCCTGGTTTCGAAGGTATTTCAGACATCCCTAAAGACTCTTTATTATATTCCTTTATTTTATTTCTTATATATTTTTCCTGAGATATATATAGTATTTTATTTGCTCTGTTTATAGATATATTCATACCTAGAAAGTCTTCTAAGTTTCCTAAGTCTTGCAGGGCTAGGTTTTTTCCTATTTAGCTAAATAGATTACTTATTATAGTATCCGTAGCACCTGTAACTAGGAAGTTATCCACGTGGATAGCTATAGCTATATGTTTATTTTTATGTATAAAAACTCCTTTGTCTATAGGTAAGGCTTTAAAGCCTACCTTATCGAGAGTATTAGATAGGTAGTTATACCAGAGCTTAGGACTTTGTTTTAAGCCGTATAAAGCTTTCTTTAATTTTATTATTAGGTCTTTATTATGTTTATATAAAGGATATTATTTATTATAGTATTGTTGTATTATATAGTCTTTATAACCTTCTGGAAATTTCACGTATATATCTGTATCTATATCTGCATACACAAAGGCATTTTTTATATTGTATTGCCTAATAGGCCAGTTATTTTTAACTGCTATATTTAGAAGTATCCTTATAGATTCAGGTCTTGCAGTTGTAAAGAAGGTATCTATATAATCTAGTCCTTGTATTTAGTTAAAACCTTAAACAACGAATCTAGACTTATATTTTAATATATTATTATTATTATCCTTTTTTATTTTATAGACCTAGCGGCTTCCTAGAGCCTCCCTGTCCCTTGGAAGGTTAGTTATTTCCCAGGTTTTTTGTCTTATTAATTCTTCTAATTCTAGAAGCATAGACTTATTCCATTCCTTAGCTTCTAAGCTTTTTATAGCCTGTTTATAATTTTTAGGCTCTGAAGGATCTGTATTTTCCAGTATATGCAGTATTAAATCTGGATTTGTATGTATTATAGTATTTATTTCGGGGTATTTAGTATATTTGTTATAAAACTCTGCCGGCTTTCTAGGTAATTGTATTTCGACTTAAGTTTGTAGATCCTTATCTTTATTATTATTATTATAAGAGTCTTTGTTATTATTATTATTATTATTATTATTATTATTATTATTATTATTATTATTATTATTAATAATAATAGGTTCTTTTATACTCTAATCTGGTATTTTATTAATAGAAGGTATAGTATTAAAGTCTAAGTTATTATAGTTATTGTTATTTATAAAGTTATTCTCTAGAATAGTAATATCTCGAGAAATAACAACTTTCCTTCTAGAGAAGTCCCAGATTTTATAAGCATTTTCAGAGTAACCTATTATAATACCTTTAAAAGCTCGAGTTTCAAGCTTATCTATAGGTAACTTATTTTTATAGTATATTATACTGCCGAATACTTTTATGTTATCTAACTCAGAGAGTAGTATAGGTTTATTATATCTCTTTTCTAAAGGACTACAGCCTAAAGAGGTGTAATAAGACCTATTGTATATATATACGGCAGCTAAAACAGCTTCCCCCTAAAGGTATTTAGGTAGGTTTGCTGTATATAGGATAGCTCTTGCCTTATTTAGTATAGTACGGTTTATACGTTCTATTCGGCCGTTAGGTTTAGGGGTATTTTCAGGACTTGTATTATATTTTATACCGTTTTTAACACAGTAATCCCTTATAGGGTATATAAATTCTTTAGCATTATCTAAAAAGACTTCTTTAATAGTAATCTTATCTGTATTATTTTCTAATAAGGCTTTAACCTCTAGGAATTTATTATATGCTTCAGATTTTTCTTTTAAGAGATATATATATAATTCCCTACTATATACGTCTATAAACGTAATAAAGTACTTATATTTATTATATATAGGAGTGCTTATAGGTCCCCAGATATCTAGAACGATTTTATTAAGGTATTTATAGTCCTTTTTAACGGCTTCTTTATTTATCTTATTCGTAGCTTTCGCCTTTATACATATTTCATAATAGATAACCTTATCTTTATCTTCTTTGCTAATAATAGCTTTGTTATTATAACGTTTTATTGTTTTTATTAAAGAACGTAAGGATAGATATCCTAGGCGAAGATGCCAAAGGTATATATCTATCTTATCCTTATTCTTTTGTTTTCTATTTAAAATAGACGTTGTATTATTTATAGGATTATTAGGTAAATTAAATCTGACTTTTTTACCTATTTGTATAGAGAGAGGTATATAATATAATCCTCCCTTTGTTATAGCCTGAACAAGAGGTTTATATAAAGGATTATGCAAAGAAAGGGTATTATCTTTTATTATAGTAATAACGTTCTTAAGGCAGGACTGACTTATTATATTTACACATAATTCAGGTATAAATAAGCAGTTCTTTAGTATAGATTTCTTATCTAGGGTAGGAAATTTAAAAATAACGTCTCTAGACCTACAAACGTTTATATAAGATGCTTTTCCCTAGTTAACTCTAGTATTTATAGTTTTATAATTAGATAATAGTTTCTTATCTGCTACTATATGTCTTGTAGCAGCAGTATCGTGTATAAAATGTATATATTTTGTATTATCTAAAGAGCTACTTATATGTAAAGACTGTTGTTGTTTTATTATACGTTATATAGCATTATATAAGTCTTTTAAAGCTCCTATTAAATTATTAGAGTTGTTTATAGCATTATGTGTTATATTATAGCATACCTCTGGATTAGAATTTTCCTCAGATTTAGTATCTATTTTCCCTGGCGTAGGAGCGGAAGGAAGGTCCGGAATATCTATTTCCATAGGAGCCATATCGATATCGGTTGTAATAAAGATTTTCTTAGGCTTATCCTCTTCTGTAGCCTTTATATCGGAGGAGCTAAAGGTTCCCTGGCTCTTCCGAAGGCCCCTTTTTATAGGCTTTTTAGATATTTTGTTATCTTTAGCCTTAAAGCCTTTTAGTGCCTTTTCCGGGTGCAGGAAATAGCAGTCCTTATCGAAGTGCCCAGGGAGTTTGCAGTAGGCACATTTTAACGCCTTTTTAGCCTTCTTCCAGGGCTTTTTCGAAGGGGTATAGAAGGCTTTTTCCCCTTCTGGGTTATTAGACTTATAGCGCTTTGCCTCGTCTAATATACTAGCAAAGAGCTTCCCTAGGTTATACGTACCCTCGTTATTCCGTAGATCCTGAGTTATATGCGTTATAAAGCCTTCGAAGGGCTCTAAAAGGTTATTTAGGACCTACGTTATAAGGACTATTTCAGGGATTATTATCTCCCTGGCCTTTAGCTCTTCCTGTATCGCCTTATAGCGATTTAGGTAGTCCTCTATATTATAGGGCGTAGCCCTGCCTATTTCTAGCAGCTCCTTAGTTAAAAGGAAGTTGCTTGTAAAAGAAACGGGGTTATAAAGGTCCTTGAGTTTATCCCAGGCCTCTTTTGCAGAGCGTAGGTGTATTATCTAGGTTAAAGGCCCGTCTTCTAGCTGTAGCCTTATAAGGGCCAGAGCGTCTTCTGATTTATTATAGGCTATAGTGCCTAAGGCCCCCTGCAATTTCTCCCTAATAAGAAGGGAATCTATTCGCAGTGCCTAATAGGTATAATTGCCCGAGCCTAAAAGCTTAGCAAAAGAGTATTTCTCGACGTTGCCTATTGTAGCCGAAAGAGGAAATTTTATAGGGAAAAGTGGGTCTGTTTGCTGAAAAGCGTCGGAAGAGACGGTCCGAATAAGGTAATTTGTAGGGCGAAAGATAAAGAGGAAGGCGGTAAAAAAAGAGGTTAAAAGTATAAAGGTATCCCGAGTCAGAGAGCTAAACCCGGGCTTATAACCTCAAAAGGTTATACAAGCAGTAGATAAAAGGTTGACGAATCGGGAAGGTGATCACGTGATAGAGAAGAAGAAGAGGAATCACGTAATAGTCTGAAAGAGGAAATTAAAGAAGAATTAGAGGCAGGAGAGGTGTTTGTATTAAGAAGGTAAGAAAAGCTAATGCTAATAATTCTTCCAAGTAGGTAGGAAAACCCTCCTCCTTTTATAGATAATTTCTCAGGAATAAAGGTACTTCTCGAGATACTTTAAAGTTCCTACTTGTAGTACTCTAACGTACCTATACGTCACCTCTTTCCCTTTGTTTTAATGTATTTTCATTCTTGAGATATTTAACTTAGAAGATTGGCGATTTAGAGGAAGACTTGTAGCGATCTGACCAATCTGATCGATCTAATTAATCCGATCGATCCGATCGATCTAACCCGCTATAACCGCTATAACGTGCCCGCTATAGCCCCTGTAGGTACGTACCTACCCCGCTATAAGCGCTTATGCTATAGGGGGGGGTATAGGTATAAATTAGGCTGTATATGTTTTAAATCTTTTTTGTAAGCTTATTTCTTATCCGTTTAAGATAAAAAGATATGCATTTTAAAGCGTTTTAAAAGGGCTATAAAATAGTATAGGTTTTGTCTTATAGAAGTACCTATATATATTTTTTATTAAGCTTTTTATAGCTGTATTATTATAAATACTCTTATACTAGAAAGGGGTCCTCGAGGGAGAGGGGGGGAGTATTTACTAGATTCGGGGGAAAGAACTTATTAGCAAGCAACTTAGTCTTTCCCTTATAGGATAACTATAGGCTGCTAGAAGTATTACGCTATAGGGCAGGCGTATAAGTCAGTTCTAGGGGGGTCTAGCTTTATAAGTATACCTACTTAGTTATAGACTATAGGGTCTAGGGGTTACTAGATACGCTATTAAAAAAATCCTGCTAGTTATTACGTTTTGCCTTATAGATAGCAGCCTTTTAAATAATAGTTTTATTTCCTAAGGTCTGCTATTAGAATAGGCTAGGGTTTGCTTGCTATGCCCGCCTAGCTCGCTTAGTATTGCGTACTACCTCGCTAACCTCCTATATTTACTAAAGGCATAACTTAGGGCCGAGTCGCTAGGGGAGAGATAGGACTATAATTGCCGCTATAGTATCGAGTTCCTAGTACAGCTAGTCTAGAGTAGCGTCTATCTAATCTAGTAAACCTATAAGCGCCCGGAAGGGCAGGAGCCTATTGCGTGCCTTAGTAATAAGGACGTCCCTATTAAATAATTTCTAACGCCTAGTAGAGGCTATATTAGGGGGAGATTAAGGTCGAAGGAGGCAGATTATAGTATATAATTAAAACCCTCTAGGTTAAGGTTAGGGCTAAGGAAAGTTAGGAAGCAGCTAGGAAATGCTTAGATAAGGTTAATAGTACTCGATTAGTAGCTATATATTTCCTAGGTAACTTTATATAATAGAGTAACGAGTTCGAGGCGCAGTTATCCTACTACCTAGAGGAACTCGAGGACCTATAGTAAGGATTATTTATAGAGATCCTAAGAAGGATAATAGGCGTTAAGGTTACTAAGGAGGACGCAAGGGGTATCTAGGTTAAGCTAGTCCTATAGACGGAGGAGGGGGCCTATTATAATACTAATAGGAGGGGAGTAAACTAATAGGATTTAGGGGCTATAGGCAAAGAAGGCTCCTGTAATATTCTAGCTAAGAATAGGTATCTAGGTATATAGATTATATCGTTTATATATATAAAGGAGGGCCCTACCCTCGCCCTAGACGAGATAGTAAGGGGCAAGGCCTAGGAGCGGCAGTTAGCTATTAGTATTAAGCTAAGCCTCTTATATAGCTACTACGTTATACTTATAGCTATATTTAGAGAAAAGAGCAAGGTAAATAAAATAGTTTAACTTCTATATATTCTATATAAGGGCCTTAATTTTTATTAAGTTATATAGAGGGGATAGTAAATAGCGATTAAGACGTTAGTATAAGCTAGGTGCAGGAAGGGGTAGATGCAGGGGCGGCACTACGCTACGTGCGGCCTTGTTATCTTACTATAGGGCGGGAATAGCTATAGAGGCCGCCTCTAGTTTATAGCGAGTATCCGATTAGGGGGTTAATAGGGGGAATTTCTATATCGCCTAGGGAGCTATAGTAGGCCCGCTTCTATAGCAAGACCTAGGTAAAACTATCCTTATTAGTAGTAAGTACGGGCTAGGAAGCAAGGGGTTATTAAGAAGTAGTCGGCATTTAGCTATAGTTTAGTAGGTAGTCCTAACAGTAGTCCTAGAAGCAATAGGGTCGCGTAGGGTATGCGGATCTAGCTCTATCCTAGTGCTAGCAGGATACGTTATAGTCCCGGGACTATAAAGCGTAGTTTCCTTTATATAGGATATAGTAGCGTTAACGTTTACCCTTAAAGGCAGGGCAATTAGTTTCCCCTCCTTTATATAGGAAGGACCCGTAGTGCCTGTAACGCAGGGTATCTTTGCAGTATTTAGCTATATAACCGAACTAGAAATATTAATAGTATTATTTAGGGCAGATAGTATCCTTATAGGGTTCGTAGTATAACAGCCTTAAAATAACAAGTAAATATATTATAGGCACTATAAACAAAGATTCTAAGATAAAGAGAAAAGAGAAAAGGGGCACAAAGCTGTGCGCACTAAAAAAGACTATATACACTGCTACACGTAATTAGGGCTATAATTAAATAGTTAGTGCCCTCGTAACTAGTCTTATAGAAAAGATACGTGGCCTGAGAGTTAGTATATGTATAGCGCGTAATACTACCCCCCGACTAAGGCCTTAATATGCCTATTAAGGCGGATATCTGCGCACTCGGAAGGTTCTATTAGTTATTATAGCACGGTTATCGTTGTCGTTATTATTATATTGCTTATCCGCAGCGGCCGCTTCGATCTACTTAGTTAAGTTTATAGGGGGTCCGGGGGCATTAACATAATAGTTATAGTATTCCTTTAAGGCAATAGGTGCGTTCTTAAAATTCCTAGCGGGATACTATATATTATTAGGATTATAGCCTTGCTATTATACCTAATACTCTAGATGCTTATTCCTCCCTATAATACGAGAATAAAGGACGTAATTAACTTCCTACTCGGGCGTACTATAGATTTCTTTAGGTTTAGGGGCAGGGACTATTTAATTAGGCATTAAGTTATCCGGGGCTTTACGGAGTCGGTCGGCGTAGAATAAATTAGTTATCTTATAGCTATCTAGCAGGTCGAGAATATAGCTAAAACCTTTCTTAGCTGTAATTATAAACGGACTAGACTACTAAGCGTTAAGACAAGTTATTAGCACGATTATACTAAATCCCTTCTATTATAAAAAGACCTAGTTGCTAATAGTAAAGTCTATAGGGCGCTATTTCTTATTAGCTTATTGCTTCTGCTATTCCTAGGCTCGAGCTATAGTATTGCGAGCCTATTACTGCACCTTCTATACGCAGGCAATAAGGCAGGAGGCAGTATAGGCAGGGTTTATAGAGTTATTAGGGGTCGAGGAACTATTTAATCGAGGTAGAGAGAGAGGGTTCCTAACTTCTTTGCTAAGTACTACTATTAAGGGGGCTATGCTAATCGAGGCGTACTAGGACGAGTTATACGCAAAGTCTAGCGCTAGTAGATAATCGCTCTAATTATCCTAATACTTATTAATATAGAAGCATAGCCGCTAATCTAGATACTAATTTATAATCTCGACGCTACTTTATATCTATAGGTAGAGGGTGCTACTATAATAATGCTTTATGCTAGTAAAGTAGTTAATTCTCTTTAGGAATAACGAGATAAAAGGGCTAGCATTATCTATAATCTAAGTAGTTAGCAGGCTAAAGAAGCAGTATAAGTGCTAGAAGTAATAGCTAGCAAGGGTCTCTAAGGTATTATTCTTCTTTCTAGGTAACGTAGTAATAATCTAGCTAAGCTTATAGATAAAGGTCTAAACGTAGTTATACCTATAGCGATCTATAGGCATAGTTTTTCTATTGCAAGCAACGTATTCCTAAATAGCAGTTAGTACTAGCAGAGGATATAGGAGTCCTAGGGTCTTATTACGCAGGGTTTTATTTCTATAATAGTTATAGCAGTTATAGATATACCTTTAGACGTCCTGCTTTATCTAGGGCTAGTAGTAGTCCTATTATAGTACCTTAATTGTTTTATTTTATCCTCTATAAGCGAAGATTAGAGGTTTATAGGCTTTGCGAATTAGGGCTGTATAGAGGAATAGCCGTCTATTAGCAGTCTATTTAGGGACGATTAAGTGCTTGCTATAGTAGCTAAGTTTTTAAATCGCATTCTCTTTTTAGATAAGCGTAGCGAGGTTAGTACTATAAGGGGTTATAGTATTAGGTATACGGATTAGGGCGATTATAGGGGTAACTTCTAGGAGTTCGAAACCGAGAGACTCTAGCTTAATTAATTAGTTTATCTATTCTTCTTTCTCTCTAGCCTTAACTATAGGGAGTTTAACTATCTTGCGTAAAAGAGTATTAGCAGCTATATTTAGTTAGCTAGGGCAATAGAGGAAACGGATATCGAATTAAGCTAGGAAGTCTAACTAGCGGACTTAGCGGATCGAGAGCAGCCTTTTTATCGAGAAATATATTAGGGCCTTATAGTCTATAATAACGTCGAACTTCTAACTAAGGAGTTCTAAGTAGAAGTGCTTAAGACTCTATATAATAGCGAGGAGCTTATAGTCTTAAATTAGGTAGGCGCGTTCTATAGGGGATATAGTCTTAGAAAAGAAGCCTATAGGCTTCTAGGTCGAGTTAGTCTGCTATTGCTATAGGATACTAGTAGTTGCGTTTTAGGAGGCGTTAGTCTTAAGTCGGGTTAGTAGTTTAGGACGGAAAAAGGCGAGAACAGGAGCTTTAGTTGCGAGCTTCTTTATTTAATTAAATACTTTATACTATTCTAGTCCGAGTTTAAAAAGCATATCCTTTTTAAGTAGTTAGTTTAGGGGTTTAGCTACTATACTAGCGTAGTAGCAGAAGATCCGGATAAAGTTATATAAACTTACGAAAAAGCGTATAGCTTTATAGTTTCTAAGGTCTTTAAACTTCTAATCCGTAATAGCTTATATCTTATAGGGGTTAATACTAAGTCCTACGCTAGCATATAGCATAACGCTAATGTAGTTAACCTTAGTAATATTAAACCTAGACTTCTTAATATTACTTTATAGATTAGCCTAATAAAGGCGCTAGATAACTTTATAGTATTTAATCTAATAGTCTTTTTTATTATTATTATCTATATAGATTAGGATATTATCTATATACGTACTAGTATATCGATCGAAGAGGTTATATAGTTAGGTATTAATAAAGTTCTAGAACTAAGCAGGGCTAACCTTTAATCTAAACAGGAGGACTAACTAACGGAATATACTAAACTTAGTACGGAACGCTATTAGGTATTTGGAGGCCGGGTCGAGGCGGAGGCAGTAAAATGCCTAGATAACGTCGATCTTCGGGAAACGTTTCGCGGATTAGTAGTTAAAGGCAGTACTATCGAGCAAGGGAGCAGGCGAGATACGACTCTTTAAGTAGTCGTTTATTTAATAGTAGTTAATATAGAAGCGCTAGGCTATAGAATAAGGCTTTAGCGTAAATAGAATAGAGGCGGTATATAGGCTAGCGTTAGGTTTAATAAACCCTATTTTAAGCAAGTAGTTTATAGTTTCTTTCTCTAATAGCAAGTATTTAATTAGAGTATAATAAGATAAGGGACTAGCTAGAAAAAGGGGTTTCTTAAGTTTAAGCATAATATTATAACTAGGACGGGGGCTCGTAAGGGTATATGCTTCCTTCTTACTAAAAAAGCCTTTTATATACGTAAAGGGCTATAGGATTAGGCTACGGATTAAGGCAACGTAATTAGGGTCTTCTCCTGCTAGAAATAGGATTTCTTAGCCTTAGTACGTATAGCTTACAGGGCTAAGCTTTATAATCGATATCTTAGGCAGGTTAGGGTTATCTTCTAGGGGTATAAGCTAAGTTAGCATTAAGGGAGTTAGTTCCTTCTATTATGCCTATTAGGGATCCTCTTAGACTGCTCGGATTAATTAGTTTTAGCAGTCCTAGTTGCTTTCCTAGGGTTTAGTCGGGTTAGGGGTCTTAGTCTAGGTTAGGGTTAGGGCTAGCTTCTTTTTCTTTATAGGCTATACAAAGTTATTATTCCTCTATAAGCGTTAGAGGATTTTATATTTCTTTTTATCCGCCTTAATTAATTAGTTCTAACGTTTTGCGTTAGCCTAAATAGCTAGGTCGATTTGCCTATCGAGCAAAAGCGTTTTAAGCAGTAGGATTAAGGGGGAGTACTTAGTAAGGGCGGGGAGATTATTAGGCTAGATAAGCTTCTAAGCAGTATAGTCGAGTAGTAGTTTCTTTTCGGCTAGCTAGTATAAGCTAATAAAGAGATTCTAGGCATAATTAGTAACTTAGAAAGTCTCCTAGGGAAAGGACTAGCTATCGATTATAAGAGTTACGATTAACTGCTTACGTACTAGACTAGCTAGGCAACCTTAGAAATTAACTAGAGGAATAGGGCAGATAGGGACTAGCTTAGCATCGAGGCGTTTAATAGCCTGCTTAGCAAATTAGCAACTAATAAGGAGACGAGTATCTGCTCTAGTATTATAGAAAAATAAGGCTTAAAAAGCAATTCTATTAATTTAAACTTAACTATTAATAGTAAACGACTCTCTAACCCTCCTCTCTATACGTAAGACCTTTAAGACTATTAAGAAGCCTTATAATAGTCCTACTCTTTTCCCGAATCCGAGTCTTTAGAGGCAGTTAGTAGCAGTATTAGCGTTCTCCTTATACTAGAGATCCGGATATAGTTAGAGCAGTCCTTAGCTATATAGCCCTTTTTTCTATAGATAAAGCACGTACTATTATTCTAGTAGACCTTCTTCTTATTCTTAGAGAGAGCCTTGCCCTTCTCCTTAGACGTTATTATTAGGGTCTTTTTAGTTTCTCCTGCTATTTTATCTTTATAGCAGGGAGAGCAACTACTTAATCGCTAGGTCTCTTAGTAGGCAGTATCTCTCTTTTAGCAGTAGACCGAGTCCTTAATATAGCTGCAAAAGTCTTTATAGGAGAGGCTATTATCCTTAGTCTTAGTTAATAGGCTAGAGTCTAGGTTAGTTAGAAAGTAGTTCTAAAGTATATACTTTATTTAATTAAATAGTATACGGGTCTTAATAGCTAGGTTATTAAACTCTATAATAAATTCCTAGATTTCCTACTTACTAGAAATCGAGAAGTTTAGGCGGCGGAGACGTTTAGCAGCCTCTGCAAACTCGTTAGGATTGCTATAGGCGGACTCGAGATACTAGATTATCTTAGCTAGTCTAGAGAAGGGTTATTCTATTAAGTCGTACTAGGTCTTAAGGGTTTTATAGGCCTTGCTATTAAAAGAGCAAAATAAAAAGCCTATCCTATTTTCTTTATCCCGAAAAGTAGCTTTATTAGTCCTTATCTTATCTTTTAGGTTAGTTAGAAAGGCGCTAAACTCGCCTTTTTTTCTAGAGAATATTCTAATATCTTTGCAGCGAGTCTTAGCTAAGTCGGAGTAAGCCAGGTTCGGCTATCTAATAGCGGCAAAGATAGGCTATACGGCTTTTCTAGAGGGGACGAAAGTAGTAAATCGATTCGTAAAGGCTATTAAGGCTTCTTTGCAGCAGGCGGGCTTAGGAGTCTATTAGCTCTAAAAGTTAGCAATCTGCTGCTAAAAAGCCGCTAACTAGGACTATAGGTCCTAGTTAGTCGAGGTTATTAAGGAAGAAGCTATAATTAAATAGTCTTTGCTCTTAATATTATAGTCTTAGTTTTAGGGGTCGTAGTCTTAGTTTTAGGGGTTATAGTCTAATTCTCTCGAGGCTAATCTTACAGAGCGTTAAGGAAAGGTCTAGTCTTAGCTTCTAGATATATATTAGGAAGCGGGTCTTAGTCTTAGGTCTTATTCCTTAGAACCTAATTAAATAGTTTATAGGGTCCGGGAGTCTTCTAGGGTCTTCGGCTGCCTATCTTAGTAATAGAAAGTCGTAGTCTAGTTTTAGGTCGTATTATATAGGTATTTTGCGTCTTCGTATAGAACGTAAGGCTAATACGTATTTATAAACTGCTTATTAGCAATATACGATCTTAGAATAGTATAACGGCCTTAAAATAATAAGTAAATATATTATAGGCACTATAAATAAAGATTCTAAAATAAAAAGAAAAGAGAAAAGGGGCATAAAGCTATGCGCACTAAAAAAGACTATATATACTGCTATACGTAATTAGGGCTATAATTAAATAGTTAGTGCCCTTGTAACTAGTCTTGTAGAAAAGATACGTAGCCTGAGAGTTAGTGTGTGTGTAGCGCGTAACACGTAGTATATAATCTCGGCGTCGATAATTAACCTATTTATATAGAGTTAGTTAGTATTAGCAACGCTGCTAATACCGAGGATAAGGCAGGTCTAAGGCGCAACCCCCTAGGGTCCCTTGCAGGGCTTAATAGCCCGAGCTTAAATAACGTCGATTTTATTAATATCCTTAATACCCTAAAGCAACTTATCTCTATCTTAAAAGGCAGTAGTAGTATAAATGCCTTTAGCGATAATAGCGTATAAGCATTAGGTAAGCACTGCTTCCTCGCTAAAAGCCGCCTAAATCTATCCTTTAGGACGGGCGCATAATATCTTATTAGAGTCGAAGGTAAGTATAATATCGCCGCTTAGTAGGCGCCTAGCAGTAACTATAGCGGGGTCGCCTATAGCGGAATTAGCTTTAGTAATAATCTTAATAGGAGTAAGGGAGGGTATCCCCTTAACGACTAGAACGCCCTAAACTAAGATAAGTATCTTATATTCCTATCGAGCTAGTACTAGTCGGATAAGAGGTAGTCCCGAGGTTAGCATAGTAATAGGGGTAGCAAGTACGGCGGCCTAGGATAGTTTCGACCCAGACGCATAGGGTTATAGAGCCTTCTATATAGCTAATTTAATGGATTTCTAGATCGTATAGGTAATAGTAGCAGGAAGGGAGGTCTTGTCCGTCTTAGTTATAGCAGGGGCGCGCTTCTAAAGCTTCTTCTATACTATATTTATAATAGCCTATATAGCCCTAAAATTTTTATATAAGACTACCCTAGCAAGACTATTAAAAGCGTCTTTTATAATAGGATTAGTTAGCGCTTATAATATCTCTATATACGGGTCCTTATTAGGTATATCGATAATATTAAATTAGCTAGCACCTGTATATAGGTGCTATTATAACTGCGCGATCCTCTTAGGACTCTTATTAATTACTATTAGAACCCCGATAGTATCCCTAGGGGCCCTATCCGGGGGCGCTGCGGATAGCGCTATGCTAAACAAGAAGGAGAAAAGGGGAGCTAAATGCGAAGACTTATAGTTATAAGTAAAGATTACAGCGAGCGTTTTGTCGTCGCTATAGCAAATGTTAATGCCTTATTTATATTGTCCTAAAGTATATACTTTATCTAATTAAATAGTATATAAGTCTTAGCGGCTAGGTTATTAACATTCGTAATAAATTCCTAGATCTCCTACTTACTAGATGTAACGGCCTTAAAATAATAAGTAAATGTATTATAAGCGCTATGCATAAAGATTCTAAGATAAAGAGAAAAGGGAAAAAGGGGCACAAAGCTATGCGCACTAAAAAAGACTATATATACTGCTATACGTAATCCAGGGTCTATTAGGGCTATAATTAAATAGTTAGTGCCCTTATAACTAGTCTTATAGATACGTAGCCTAAGAGTTAGTATATATATAGCGCGTAATACTACCCCCCGACTAAGGCCTTAATATGCCTATTAAGGTAGATATCTGCGAATATATAGGCTATCGCTAACTACTACTGCATAGTTATTATTATTATTATTATTATATAGTTTATTTGCTATAGTAGCCTCGATCTACCTAGTTAAGTTTATAGGGGGTCTAGGTGTATTAATATAATAGTTATAGTATTTCTTTAAGGCAATAGGCGCGTTTTTAAAATTCCTAGCAGGATACTATATATTATTAGGATTATAGCCTTGCTACTATACTTAATACTCTAGATGCTTATTCCTTCCCGTAATACGAGAACGGAGGATATAATCGACTTCCTACTCGGGCGTACTATAGATTTCTTTAGGTTTAGAAGCAGGGACTATTTAATTAGGTATTAGGTTATCTAGGGCTTTATAAAGTTAGTTAGTATAGAATAAATTAGTTATTTTATAGCTATCTAGCAGGTCGAGAATATAGCTAAAACCTTTCTTAGCTATAATTATAAATAGACTAGACTACTAAGTATTAAAACGAGTTATTAGGGCGATTATATTAAATCCCTTCTATTATAGGAAGACCTTATTACTAATAGTAAAGTTTATAGGGCGTTTCTTCTTATTAGCCTATTACTTTTGCTATTCCTAGGCTCGAGCTATAGTATTATAAGCCTATTGCTGCACTTTCTATACGCGGGCAATAAGGCAGGAGGCGATATAGGCAGGTTCTATAGAGTTATTAGGGGTCGAGGAACTACTTAATCGAGGCAGAGAGAGAGGGTTCCTAACTACTATTCTAAGTGCTACTATTAAGAGGGCTATATTAATCGAGGCGTGCTAGGACGAGTTATACGCAAAGTCTAGCGCTAGTAGATAATTGCTCTAATTATCTTAGTGCTTATTAATATAGAAGTATAGCCTCTAATCTAGATACTAATTTATAACTTCGACGCTGCTTTATATCTATAGGTAGAGGGCGCTACTATAATAATGCTTTATACTAGTAAAGTAGTTAATTCTCTTTAGGAATAATAAGATAAAAGGGCTAGTATTATCTATAATCTAAGCAGTTAGTAGGCTAAAAAAGTAGTATAAGTGCTAGAAGTAATAGCTAGTAAGGGTCTCTAAGGTATTATTCTTCTTTCTAAGCAATATAGTAATAATCTAGCTAAGCTTATAAATAAAGGTCTAAACGTAGTTATATCTATAGCAATCTATAGGCATAGTTTTCTTATTATAAGCAACGTATTCCTAAATAGCAGTTAGTACTAGCAGAGGATATAGGAGTCTAGGGGTCTTATTACGCGGGGTTTTATTTCTATAATAGTTATAGCAGTTGCAAATATACTTTTAGATATCCTGCTTTATCTAGAGCTAGTAGTAGTCCTATTATAGTACTTTAATTATCTTATTTTATCCTCTATAAGCGAAGATTAGAAGTTCGTAAGCTTTGCAAATTAGGGCTATATAGAGGAATAGTTATCTATTAGCAGTCTATTCTAGGACGATTAAGTACTTGCTATAGTAGCCGAGTTTCTAAATTGCATTCTCTTCTTAAATAAGTATAGCGAGGTTAGTACTATAAGGGGTTGCTATGTTAGGCATATAAATTAGAGCGATTATAGGGGCAACTTCTAGGAGGTCGAAACTAAGAGACTCTAGCTTAATTAATTAGTTTATTTATTCTTCTTTCTCTCTAGCCTTAATAGTAGGGAGTTTAACTATCTTGCACAAGAAAGTATTAGCAGCTATATTTAGTTAGCCTAGGCAATAGAGGAAACGGATATTAAATTAAGCTAGGAAGTTAGACTAATAGACTTATTAGATTAAGAGTAGCCTTTTTATCGAGAAATATATTAGGGCCTTATAGTCTATAACTACGTTAAACTTCTAACTAAGGAGTTCTAGGTAAAAATATTTAAGACTCTATATAATAGCGAGGAGCTTATAGTCTTAAATCGGGTAAGCGCGTTTAGTAAGGGATATAGTCTTAGAAAAGAAGCTTATAGGCTTCTAGGTCGAGTTAGTCTACTATTGCTATAGAATACTAGTAGTTGCGTTATAGGAGGCGTTAGTCTCTAGTTAGGTTAGTAGTTTAGAGCAGAAGAAGGCGAGAATAGGAGCTTTAATTATAAGCTTCTTTATTTAATTAAATGCTTTGCGCTATTTTAGTCCGAGTTTAAAAGGCGTATCTTTTTTAAATAGTTAGTTTAGGGGTTTAGCTGCTACGCTAGCATAGTAGCAGAAGATCTAGATAAAATTGCAGAGACTTACGAAAAAGCGTATAGCTTTATAGTCTCTAAAGTCTTTAAACTTCTAATCCGTAATAGCCTATACCTTATAGGGGTTAATACTAAGTCCTATACTAGTATATAGCATTACGCTAAAGTAGTTAACTTTAGTAACGTTAAACTAGGACTTTTTAATATTACCCTATAGATTAGCCTAATAAAAGCGCTAGATAACTTTATAGTATTCGATCTAATAGTCTTCTTCTTTATTATTATCCGTATAGATTAGGACGTTATCTATATACGCACTAGTATATTAGTTAAGGAGGTTATATAGTTAGGCATTAATAAAGTTCTAGAACTAAGCAGGGCTAACCTTTAATCTAAATAGGAGGACTAACTAATAGAACGTACTAAACCTAGTATGGAATGCTATTAAGTATTTAGAGGCCAGGTCGAGATAGAGGTAGTAGAATGCCTAGATAACGTCGATCTTTAAGAAACGTTTTACGAATTAGCAGTTAAAAGCAGTACTATTAAGCAAGGGGGCAGGCAAGATACGACTTTTTAGGTAGTTATTTATCTAATAGTAGTCGATATAAAAGCGCTAGGCTATAAAATATAGCTTTAGCGCGAATAGAATAGAGGCGGCATATAAGCTAGCATTAGGTTTAATAAACCCTATCTTAAGCAGGTAGTCTATAGTCTCTTTCTCTAATAGTAAGTATTTAATCGGAGTATAATAAGATAGGGGACTAGCTAGAGAGAGGGGTTTCTTAAGTTTAAGCGTAATATCGTAACTAGGATAGGGGCTCGCAAGAATATATGCTTTCTTCTTACTAAAGAAGCCTTCTATATACGCAAGGGGTTATAGGATTAGGCTACGGATTAGGGCAATATAATTAAAGTCTTCTCCTACTAGGAATAGAATTGCTTAACTTTAGTACGTACGACTTATAGGACTAAGTTTTATAATTAACGTCTTAGGCAGGTTAGGGTTATCTTTTAGGGGTATAGGCTAAGTTAGTATTAAGGGAGTTAGTTCCTTCTATTATGCCTATTAGGGATCCTTTTAGACTGCTCGGGTTAATTAGTTTTAGCAATCCTAGTCGTCTTCCTAGGGGTTAGTCGGGTTAGGGGTTTTAGTCTAGGTTAGGGTTAGGGCTAGCTTTTTTTTCTTTATAGGCTATATAAAATCGTTATTCCTCTATAAGTATTAGAGGATTTTATACTTCTTTTTATCTGCCTTAATTAATTAGTTCTAGCGTTTTGTATTAGCCTAAATAACTAGGTTAATCTGCCTATTAAGCAAAGGCGTCCTAGGCAGCAGGATCGAGGGGGAGTACTTAGCAAGGGCGGGGAGATTATTAGGCTAGATAAGCTTCTAAGCAGTATAGTTAAGTAGTAGTTTTTTTTTAGCTAGCTAGTATAGGCTAATAAAGAGATCCTAGGCATAATTAGTAACTTAGAAAGTCTCCTAGGGAAAGGACTAGCTATTAATTATAAGAGTCGCGATTAACTGCTTACATACTAGACTAGCTAGGCGACCTTAGAAATTAACTAGGGGGATAGGGTAGATAGGGACTAGCTTAGTATTAAGGCGTTTAATAGCCTGCTTAGCAAATTAGCAACTAATAAAGAGATAGGCATTTACTCTAGTATTATAGAGAAATAAGGCTTAAAAAGCAATTCTATTAATTTAAATTTAACTATTAATAGTAAACGACTTTTTAACCTTCTTCTCTATATATAAGACCTTTAGGACTATTAAGAAGCCTTATAATAGTCCTACTTTTTTCCTAAATCCGAGTTTTTAGAGGCAGTTAGCAGTAGCGTTAGTATTCTCCTTATACTAGAGATCTAGATATAGTCGGAGCAGTTTTTAGCTATATAGCCTTTCTTTCTATAGATAAAGTATATGCTATTATCCTAGTAGACTTTTTTTTTATCCTTAAAAAGAGCTTTGCCCTTTTCCTTAGACGTTATTATAGGAGTTTTTTTAGTTTCTCCTGCTAACTTATTTTTATAGCAGAGAGGTCGACTACTTAATTGCTAGGCCTCTTAGCAGGCAGTATTTCTCTTTTAGCAGTAGACTAAGTCCTTAACGTAGCTATAAAAGTCTTTATAGGAGAGGCTATTATTCTTAGTCTGGGTTAATAAGCTAGAGTCTAGGTTAGTTAGAAGGTAGTCCTAAAGCGTATACTTTATCTAATTAAATAGTATACGGGTCTTAGTAGCTAGGTTATTAAACTCTGCAATTAATTCCTAAATCTCCTACTTACTAGAAATCGAGAAGTTTAAATAGTAGAGGCGCTTAGCAGCCTTTATAAACTTATTAGGATTGCTATAGGCAGACTCGAGATACTAGATTATTTTAGCTAGTCTAGAAAAGGGTTATTCTATTAAGTTATACTAGGTCTCGAGGGTCTTATAGGCCTTGCTATCGAGGGAGCGAAATAAAAAGCCTATCCTATCTTCCTTATCCTAAAAAGTAGCCTTATTAGTTTTTATCTTATCTTTTAGGTTAGTTAGAAAGGCGCTAAACTCGCCCCTTTTTCTAGAGAACGTTCTAATATCTTTATAGCGAGTCTTAGCTAAGTTAGAGTAAGCTAGGTTTAGCTATCTAATAGCAGTAAAAATAGGCTATATAGCTTTTCTAGAGGAGATAAAAGTAGTAAATCGATCCGTAAAGGCTATTAAGGCTTCTCTATAGCAGGCGGGCTTAGGGGTCTATTAGCTCTATAAGTTAGTAATCTGCTGCTAAAGAGCCGCTAACTAGGACTATAGGTCCTAGTTAGTCGGGGTTATTAAGGAAGAAGCTATAATTAAATAGTCTTCGCTCTTAATATTATAGTTTTAGTCTTAGGGGTTATAGTCTAATTCTCTCGAGGCTAATCTTGCAGAGCGTTAAGGAAGGGTCTAGTCTTAGCTTCTAGATATATATTAGGAAGCGGGTCTAAGTCTTAGGTCTTATTCCTCGGAACCTAATTAAAGAGTTTATAGGGTCCGGGAGTCTTCTAGGGTTTTTAGCTGCCTATCCTAGCAGTAAAAGGTCGTAGTCTAGTTTTAGGTCGTATTATACGGGTATTTTACGTCTTTATATAAAACGTAAGGTTAATACGTATTTATAAACTGCTTATTAGCAATATAGCAATCTTAGAATAGTATAATAGCCTTAAAATAATAAGTAAATATATTATAGGCACTATAAATAAAGATTCTAAGATAAAGAGAAAAGAGGAAAAGGGGGCCTAAAGCTGTACGTACTAAGAAAGACTATATATACTGCTATACGTAATCTAGGGTCTATTAAGGCTATAATTAAATAGTTAGTGCCCTTGTAACTAGTCTTATAGATACGTGGCCTGAGAGTTAGTATATATATAGCGCGTAATATATATTAGGAAGCAGGTCTAAGTCTTAGGTCTAGGCCTTATTCCTCGGAGTCTAATTAAATAGTCTAGAGGGTCTAGGAGTCTTCTAGGGTCTTAGCTGCTTATTTTAGTAATAGAGAGGTCGTAGTCTAGTCTTAGGTTGTATTATACGGGTATTTTGCGTCTTTATATAGGACGTAAGGTTAATATATATTTATAAACTGCTTATTAGTAATATATAATCTTAGAATAGTATAATAGCCTTTAAAATAATAAGTAAATATATTATAGGCACTATAAATAAAGATTTTAAGATAAAGAAAAAAGAGAAAAAAGGGCATAAAGCTATACGTACTAAAAAAGACTATATATAATGCTATATATAACCTAGGGTCTATTAAGGCTATAATTAAATAGTTATTGCCCTTATAACTAGTCTTATAGATATATAGCCTAAGAGTTAGTATTATAGCGCGTAACAGCTAATAGTATTTAAACTGTATTTTAACTAGATAACGCTTATATTACTAGTCCGACTAAAGCTCGAAATAGTTATAATAGCTTCCCTTACTCGTTATAGGCTACTTAATATAATATAAAGTTTATAGATATAACTTATAAAGGGGATATTATAAGACCTAGAGAAAAAAAGGATTGCTAAGTCTATTTAGCTAGCTAAACGCCTCTGCTATCGCCCTCTTAGTCTAGGGATAATACCCCTACTATTAAGACTAAAGTCGATAGAAGTCGTTTTATAGATTGCCTTTATTTAACAGGGAATACCCGCTAATTATAGGTATTTAATAAGTCCCTAAACGCAAGGGGCTATCTTGCTTAATACGCTAAAAAGGCAGTCCTAAAATAATGCATACGCCTCTAGCCGTCTCCCTCTAGCTATTTCTAGCCGCTTAATCCTATACTCTAAAAACGTCTATTTCCGCTATTTTTTTCTATTATTTCCGCGCCTTCGCGCCGCCTTTCCGCGCTTTTACGCCGACTTTAGGACGGATTAACCCGATCTAAACGCGCCTTTAAGCGCCGTAATAGTACCTTTCCTCTCTTTTTTAACGTCTTTAAGCCTTTTTAAAAGAGCTTAAATACGCACTTTCCGCTCTTTCTTTTGTTTCGCGCGACTCGGAGGAGGGTTATTTATTATTCCGGCCTATAGCTGGCCTAAGAGGGGGTGTTAAGTAGTCACGTATTCTTACGTAGTTAGGCCGCTTAGGCCTCTACTCTTTATTTCTCCCCTCTTCTAGATAGCCTAGCATAGCATAATCTTAGCATTATAGGGATAATCCCTGCACTTGTGTGACGTTCCTTCTATACATATATATGTATATATGCACATACATACATACATATATCGATTGACCTGTATTATCTCACACAACCCCATGTGGACACACCGTCTTGTCGCGCCAAGGTCCCTCCCTACCCCGATTTCCCACATGTTAAATGCCCCAACGCCGAAACTCCAACCTCATCTCAAGTGCCTACCGGGCCTGCGGAGCGTGGCACTACGCCTGATGCTGTCCACCCACACCGACTCGTCCACCATGTCTCGGGCTTGTGACGGACTCAATTCCCTCTCGTTCCACCCATCTTGCCGGCTTTCTGGTTCGTACAGTTCGAAGCTGAAACCTGACGTGATGCCCTGACCCGTCTTCAGAGCCACTGACGACCGAGGACGGCTCAGCGGGTGCTGGTTTCCCATCCCGTCTCCCGCAATGTTTGGCTCTGGTCCCTCTGCAACACTCAAACGCATCCATCGCGTCGACGACCCTTCCTCGGACTTCGGCGACCCCAAGCCATCACGGCCGTCCTCGTCCACCAAGATGTCGGGGACCTGCAATCCCGGAGCCCCTAACATGCGCACCGCCGTTTTGCGCTCCATGTGCTTCTTAAATCTCCTCCTCCAGTACCTGCGTTCATTGCCGTCAGTCACTCAAGCTACCGGACCCCCCCCCTCGTCACAGTTGCCTACTCACAGTGTATCAAAAAAGCCCTGTACAATTTTGCGTCGTATTTCTTCATCCACGCGCTGCAGCCGCGCTCGCCTTCGAAGGAACTCAGCCAGCCTAGAGGATGGATGTATCAGAACCCATCAGCGAGAAAGGCTGCTTTTAGACACCCTGAGCCTCGACTCAAAGTGCATCCCACGTACCTCAGGCTTTTGCTGTCATTAATGATGTTATAATGCGCCAGGATCATCAGGACATCTGGAAAGGCAACGCCTTTGTCTGGATCGGCAGATGCCAACACCTCACCATAAAAAATTTTGAACCGCCGCCGCCGCTTCCTGATTGTTTCCACGTCCAGCAAAGCTAGTCTTTTGTTCAACTTGTCAATGTCAATTTCTTCGCATCTTCTCGGTGTTGTCATCGATACGTTCCGGTAGCTCTGCCGGCCGTCGCGCACATCTTCCAAGATTTGCTTCACCGAGTCCTGTGGCTCATAGATCCGCATCTGAAAGACGCCCGACAGCTCGCCGAGAAGACGCGGAAACGATTCTTTCGTGATGAACCCCGTTCCTGCGGGATCCACACTGCGCCATGCCTCTTTAAAGCGCCGAATCTCCTCCCTATCGACAACGGCGACGCCGCTGGATCGTTGGTAAACGTAGCTGAAGCTCTCGTAGATGAGGGACACGAAGAGATTGACAAAAATGTACATGCTGACGATGTTCCACGATACGAACAGAAATCTGGCCCAGGCCTTGCTGCCGCAATCGCTGTTGAAGAACCTATGTTCCTCGACGCAGAGCGGAGGTTCGATCTCAGCGTAGTCTTCCATGACCTTGTTCCAACCCTCGCCGAGACTCATGCGAAAAAGCAGGATCAGCGCTTTCGGAACAGTTCGAAAATTGATGTTACCGGTTTCATCGCCCCCAAAGCGCGTTAAACTGAAAGTTTGCGTCATGGCGATGGCAAAGACGAGGAAGAGAACGAGCCATGTGGCCAGCAGGTTGCCAATGACCGTTAAACTTGCCGCCGCCGTTTTGAATAGCTGATCCAATGCGTCGTTTCGTGGTATTAACAGCAGGACGATGGCGACGAGGAAGAACTTGTGTAGCTGTGCGTAAGTCTCTGCCCTGGTATCGGATATAAGGAGTGCCACCGTTGCCACGAATGCCCCGCAAACTGTAGCCAGGGAATACAAGTCCCACGAACTCCGTCGAAAGCGGGCCCAGCCGAGGCCCATGATCCGGACACCGATGTTGCCCAGGTATATCAGAACGAAGAGGAGAAATGCGAAGACGCGGGTCCGGGACCACCAAAACGGCTCTGTTCGGAATTCCGCAACCAGGAGGAGGAGATGGAGCACTAGAATAACCGTCATGGTTTGATACCACCTACCCCGTTTCTCAATGGCTCTTTTGTGGCACCATTTCTTCCATTCTCTGTCGGCGCCGCTGTATGAGCTCTTCGAAGGCGAGATGTGACGTAGGAGTTTGCGCAGCTCGAGCCACGACCGCTGTTCGGCGGTCAGGAAGGCGACACCCGTCTGCTCCGTGTAGTTTCTCATGAAAACCGAAATGAAGAGGGTGAGGACGAAGACGGTGGCCATCAAGTTGAAAATGACGAAGAACATGGCATTCCCTTGCGCAGCAAGGCTTCGAGGCTGTTTCCCTCGTCCAACGATGTTCTGCGCAGCGAACGACACATCTGTCCAGCCCTCTTGGCTCACGATCTGAAAGAGAGTAAATAGTGACGATCCAAAGTCGTCAAAGTTGAAATAAGGATTTGATGCGACCCGGGGAGCTAGCATCAGCCAGTCGTCTTTAAAGGGAGTGCTGCCGTATTCGCCGAAGCAGTCGTCGAGGACAGAGATACCGTCCGAATCATTGCAAGCCACCAGCTGACCACTGAACAGATTTAGTCCGTAAACTGCAAACGGTATCAAGAGGGATAGCGAGATAAAGGCAGCCTTGTCGGGATGTTAGCAATTGGTAAGAGTCGCGCCAATACCAAAGCAGTGAAGTCAGCAGAGATGACGACAAACTTACGCCCAGTAACTTCCACCAGCCGACGATGATTAGCGAATGGAAAGTATCTCTGGCGCTGTCGCTGACATTGAGCAGCCGCAAGGCGCGCAGAGCCTTGAACGCGCCCACAGCCCGAGAAATGGCGCCATCATTGACCAGAAGAGTGATCACGTTCATCCACAGTGTTAACAAGACAATGCTGTCTATAATCCCCCATGAGCTCCGCAAATAAGCGTTAGGTGTCCAGACAAGCCCATCTGCAATGACCTTGACACCCGCTTCGAAGGTGAAGAAGACTGCGAAAGCGAGGTCGGTCCAGACATACCAGTTCAGCACAACATCTGGATGTTTCTCTCGATATTCCTTTTGATAGAGTGGTGTGGTAACACAGGCCAGTACAACCATGGCGACCACAACGGCGTATACCAGTACAGAGAAAGCGTACCAGGCTATCTTATTCGGCTCGACACCGTCAAACCTCTCGAAGCCTCTCGCTGGCCCGACGATCCTTTGGCACGCCAGACGAATGCGGTTCTTGGGTCGGAATATATACAACGAGTCATTGTACCGAGGATAGCGGGCGAGATACTCTCGCTGGGCCTTGCGCCGAGCAGACGTCGCGGAAACAGCCTGCCGGGCCATTTGGCGAGGGTCCATGGTGTCGTTGGGGCCATCGAATCGGATGTTGGAATAAAAGGGGTTCGGGCCCTTCTCGTTCGGGCGCTGCGATAACTTGGCCCATACCTTTGGGAGAAAGCCAGGCTTGACGTCGGTCCCAAATAACGTTGTTGCGCTTCTCAGCGCTGTGCCACCGGTTCTTGTTTGGTCATGAAGTGTATCCGTTGGATCATCATTGAGAAAGTCGCGCACAACGGCGTCCTTTAACAGCATCTCCATCATAGCAGGCCCATAGTCCAGAGGGTCTCGGCGACGACGGGATCTTCCAAAGCTGAAGATCGTGGATAGAGCGATGGTGCTAGACGTCTGACCCAGCTCTTTCCGCTGCAAAAATGCTCTGACTTGCTCTAACCGCTTTTCATCCTCGGAAACATCAAAATTTTCTTGAATCACGGCGATAAACATGTTGACCAAAATAAAGAACGAAAGAACAAACCACCCGATGAGGAATATGGCGCCTATCCAAGCTGTCTTAAAGTCTGTGGTGTATGACGTGACCGAGTATAAGATTTCAGTCCAGTTCTCGCTGGACAAAACTTGGTACATGCCCAGAAATGAGTTGTATATCGTGGCAAAGGTGATGCGGTTCAGTTCGCTCCCTTTTGAGGGAGCTACCACCCCTCTGAACAGTTGCGAAGCAAAGATAGCCACTAGAAATGTCATGAGAAAGACGAATAGCATCAGGTTCGCGATGCCGGCGGCATTGCCCAACACTAGTGATATCAATTTCCGGGTGACGGGGATCGCCAGAACAACCCGATAGACCCGCAAAATCTGGAAGACGCTGAGCCACTGGTACGCCGCAGAAAGGCGAATCGGTGGTATCAGGATGATGGTTGTTATCGCCGCCAGCCCAAGGTCAAAAATGTTACGCCAGCTCATATGAAATTTTCGCCAATTAGCAGTAAAGCGGATGACAATTTCGAGGTCAAGAAGAATTGTGACGGCGATTTCGCTCAGGTCGATGAAACTCTCGCGAGCTCGGGACATTGTGGAACTTCGACACGATTGACAGACAAGTCCAAACGCAATGACAATAATCCAGAATAGGGATGTCCTGTTATACAAACGCTGCAGAGTCGATGGCCGTCGCAATCGTTCGTCAAGGGGTAGCTCGGTAAATGGCTCAGGATCAACCGTGAAGGCGCTGGACTTGCTCTCCTCGCGGATAACCTGGAAAGATGATGTGATGACGGCGATCAAAAGACTTGTCAACCACAACATGAGAATCATAATTCCAGCGCCAAAGAATAGAGCAGCCTGTAGATAGTCGGATCCCATCGTGGCATACATCAGGTCAGAAAAGGTGTTGGCGCTCATGATGACGAAGACAAGTTCCAACGAGTGGAAGATATCATCAAAGCTAACCGTTCCGTTGAAAGGGCTTTCTTGTTGCAGGCAGATAGAGCCCCGAGGACAAATAAATCCCTTTCCGCTGCCAGTTCCGCTCATTAAGTCTTCCAGGGACTCGGAAGACCCAAATTTGACCCATGGTTGAATCTGTCCGGTTTCATTGTCTAAGTGGCCGCCGCAGAACTCCATTTCCACTGTGAATGAGGCCGACAGACTTCTTGGGTTCGAGGGATCCAGCCAAACACATTGCCGGCTCAGGCTTGACTTGAAGCTCTGTACGCCAATGATAGCGAAAAGCAGCCAAAAAAAGCATATGAGGAAAGCGACGCGCACGAGAAGAGGCGCAGCTTTTTTCAGGCTTCTCAAGATGATCTGTCAATTTATTAGCGCCGAAACGACTGCCTTGATTGCATTTGCTTACAGCAGTTCCGTGGGTGAGAGCCAGCAGTCGCAAGATGCGCAGACAGCTTAGCATCTTGAACAGATAGATCTGGTGGCGGTGTTCCGTTCCAGCGACAGCAAGGGCGAAAGAAACCCAGTAAGAAACGACTGCTACGAAGTCCAGGCGGTTGAATGAATGGCGCAAAAATGCACGGCGTGCAAGCTGAAACTTCTGCTGCTCTTCTTGCGTTTCCGTCATTTGCTGGCCAAGTGTTGCCGTTGCGGTCGGTCGAGAAAAGGCAGAGGCTTGAGGCGCTGCTTGAGAGGTGCTCCTGAGCCAACTTTCTTGTTCGGGCTGGAACATTGCTCTATACTGCTCCGTGATAGCGGCCCATATGCCTTTCCGCCGGTCGATCGTGCTATATTCTGCAGCGTTCAACACAAAGCCCGAGACAATAGTACGAGAGATTAACTCCAGGGTGAAGACGACAAACAATGCCAGTATGGCCCAGTCAATTGGTCGTTGGCCCCACGCTTCCGGGCGTCCATTTCCACTGGTAAACACATTCGGCCACGATTCCACTGTAAGCAAGATGGCCTGAAGGACTATCAGAACCAAGATAACGGGTTCGGTGCATGGGTGGGTGAGTAGATCACAGGTAAATAATCTAATCCGGCTAGTCGGGGTAAAGATGCCGAGCGTGTTGCCCCTTAGAGGATTTGGGGAAGTTTGTGGAGAAGCCGAAGTCTGATTGGCATGCGCTACAGCGATAGCCTTTTCTGTGGGAGCCAGGTGCTGATGCCTCTCGGCAGAGTACGATGTCTCGAATTGCATTGAATAGGTGGGACTCTGCTCGCCTTCGCAACCAGAACGTCGAGGAGATCGGGAACGTTGATGGGATTCGCGACGATCTGTGGCGTCACTCTCTCCACTGATATTGACGACACGCTGAGACATTGCACGGACAACAGATCCGGCGCGGAGGAAGGCCCCTGGATTGGAAGACGAGCGGGAGAGCCGGTAGGCGTCACGAGTTGAAGATATGCCGTAGCTGCGGCGACTCGGGGATCTTGGACTTGTGCCATACTCTTGTCCCAACATGTTCATCTTTGGAGGCCTTGTACGGTCATCTTCCTCGTTACGAACCGAAGTGAAATACCCTTCATGTTGAGATTCGCTGTTGCTAGTGACGAGAGAGCCGGCGATCGGTTGCATACCGGCCGTCAGGGGGACTCTATCGGAATCCAAAACGTCCTGATCAGGGATTTCACTGGTATAGAGTGACGGTGACACGGAGTCGACCGGGACGAGTTCAAAATGGAGTTCCTCCCCTCCCGGTTGCCAAGGTTCCGGCGGGAGGGCTGATTGAAGAGCCGTTGGTTTTATTGGAGACTCCGGTCCAGTAGATTGCTTCGCAGCTTTATAAGATGGACACCATGAGGACCGCACGCCGGATGAAGTTTCCGCTGTCGACAGACCACCAATGAGTACCTCATCCCTATTGGGGTCCATACCGAGGGAAGTCATCATGTGTTGCAGAGGAATTGACTGTCGGCGCCGACCATGGCTGCCCTCTGCACGAGAGACGGTGGGCATGGACTTTCCACAGCAATCGGCTTAAAGATAGGAAGAAGCGGCAGTCTCGACTTCGGCCGATGCTGCCGCTGCCAGTGGAAAACAATAATATCCTGGGATTTCTAAGATCGATAAAACGTCTGTTCGAACAGGTCGTGACAGGAAAATGGACTGTTTCGAAAGAGTTTCATACAACTTTATAGGCTACTATGAAAAAGGAGTAGCTATAATAAGAATAATAAAAATCGCTGCGTAGACAGAAAATAAGGGTTAAAATAGTACTTTAATTTATCGAGGGCCCTACTAGGACACCGCTTATAAAGGCTTAAGCCTAGTAATATAATATATAAGTACATATATATATATATATATATATTATAAGCGTATAACTTAGATAAAACTTTTTTAATAATTTAATTATAAAAAAAAGGCTACTAGAATAAAAATATAGCTATATATAAGATAAATTAATAATATATTGCTATAAAGGTCTGGCCTAGTACTATTATAGAATAGCGACCTAAATAGTAATAATAAAAATAAAGAAAAAGAAAGAAAAAATAATAATATATAGTAAGAAGGTAGGGCTATATACGCACGGCTTATACGCGTAGATAAGTTATCTTTATATAGTATAATAAGATCTAGGCAAAGCTTAGATCCCTTATATACCCTCCTAGCTATAGTTATCCCGCTTAATATAAAAGAGCGGAAAAAATAAAATCTATATATTGCCCTAGCTTACTATAGCCTAGGGATTAAAATAAACTAAATAAATATAACCCTTTATAATATTATTAATATTAATATACTATAATATATATAAAGTATTACTTTAAATTATATATTTTATTATTTATTTATTAATTATACGCTAGGGGCTATAATAAGTATCTAGAACTTCTATATAAGTCGAGTAGGAAAAACCCCCTAAAAGGGGAAAACCCCCTAGTAAATAGAGCAAAAGAGAGGCCTTGCGCCTTAGAGGGTTATAAGGCAAGGAACGCAATAGAATAGTAAAGTATAGGATAGCTGCCTGCTAGAGTAGTCTTAAGGAATAAAGGAGATAAGGAGAGATAAAGGAAAAGAAGGAGGGATAACTTAGCGCGGAAAGTAAAAAAGGGGAAAGGGAGGGCAGTAAAGGCAGAGGGGTAGTAGAATTATAATAATAGTAAATCCGCTTTAAGGAAAGTATATAAACTTCTTTTTCCTCTTTTTTTTCTTTTTTATTATTTTATAAAGTAAAGGCTTTTTAATTCAAAAAGTTAGCCTACTATTAAGTCGACTAATAGAATTATATAAAGCAGTATACTAATATATAACCCTATAAGTAACTTAGTAATAGTAATAAAATAATAATAATAACTTATAACTAAGTAAAAATAGTAGCTTTTTTTTCTATAATCCTTATATAATTAATACTAGTTATAAAGAACTAGGTCTTTAACTTAGTTATATTTATATAGGGGGATTATAAGTATGTAACTAGCAGGCTCTTTAGCTTAGCTAGGATATAATAGGCTTGTATTAGTACGGGCTTATTATTAATAGCTAACCTTATAAGGTATATAGCTAGCTAGCAGGGAGCTTTTCTCCCTTCCTCTCTCTCTCTTCTTAGTAGTTCTATTTATTACTCCTCTTTAGTTCGACTTAGTATTATTTCTTTCTTAATGCCTTTATATTAAATAGAACTCTTTTCTATTATAACTATAATATAAAAAGTATAACCTTAGAACGCTATTAAATTTTGCCTACTCTTAATATATTAGAGTCTTTTTCTAGGCTTCTAATATAGCTAGCCTTTTTTAGGCAAAGTTTACTATTAATAGAGTTATAATTAGGGATAGTTGCTCCTAGTTCTTTTATATTTATTTAAAACTTAGTACTTTTTAGCAAAGTTTCCTTTTAGCAGAGAATAGTACTCGCGCAGCCTAGACCTAATATAGAGTCGATAGGTGTGTATTTGTTAAAATTAGGGACGCAACTATAGAATACGGAATAACTTGTTTCCGTATAAGCCCCTTTTCTATAACTAACTCGGCGATTATCCTAGTTATAATACACGTAAACCCCTTTCTATTAGATATTTAATATTATTCCTATTATAGTATATATTATCCCTTTTTATATAAGTATTATGCCTTTTTAAATAGAAGATAGGAGTATAATAGGGGTAGTATAAAAAAGGAAGTAAATTACCCCTAAACTTAGTATAATAAGTATATAATATTATAATAAGTTTATAATATTATAATAAGTTTATAATATTATAATAAGTTTATAATATTATAATAAGTTTATAATATTATAATAAGTTTATACTAAAATTATAATAATAATAGTTTAAAAAAGAAAAGAGGCAGCTATATATTTAGATTATATAGAGTTTAGGATAATTATATATTATCTCTAGTTTAACCTAGATATTTTTAAAATTATATATATATTTTATCTTCCTCTTTAAAAGAAAAGGAAAAAAGATAAATATAAGTATATATTAATAGATTAAAGACCTAAGCTAACTTCAGCAGAGTTTTTTCTTATATTATACTAATATATATTAATACCCTACCTCTACTAATTAGTATTACTATTAGCTATTAATATAAGTCCTATATCTAATAATATATAGATTAGCTAGACTAGGTTGCTTATTTCTAAAGTAAGAAAGTATAGGTAGGGCATTAATATATATTAGTATAATATAAGAGAGGACTCTGCTTAAGTTAGCTCGGGTCCTTAATCTATTAATATCTGCTTATATCTATCTCTCTTTCTTCTTAAAGGGAAGAAGGCAGAGTTTATATATATAGTTCCCTAATCCTAATCCTTTTCTTCTGCTTTATTTTCCTAATCTCCCTGCAATCCGCTTCTAATCTCGGACTAAGTTCGATCCGATTATACTATAAGTACTGCCTAAATATAGCCCTATTGCATAATTAAATGCTTTATCTATATATACCTATTCCTAGTTATTTCCTTTAGGGGCAGATACGCGCTATAACGCGTAGATAATTCGTATTATTTATAGTTATATTTATATACTAGTAGTACTCTTTTTATTATCGAATTATTATAGGGGAAAGAAATAAATAAAAAGAAGAAAGGTAATAAAAAAACAGTATATATATAGGAAAATACAGAAAGGAAGAAATAATATAGGAAATAAAAAAATAAGTATATAAAAAAGAATATAGTAAAAGAAAAAGGGTAAAGGAAACGGTCTTTTATAGGGTAGTAGGGTTATAGTACGTACTTACTATATTTCGTGCTTTTTATACGCGTGCACGTAACTTACCCTATAAAATAAATTTATTCCCTCTCTTCCTCTTATACTTCTTCTTTTCTTCTTCCTTCTATACTCCTAATAACGCAGTAAAGCATTATTATTACTATTAAAAGTAAGTATAACTAAACTCTAATAGAAATAGTAGTAATACTTTCTAAAATTATTACGCAAGGCTAATAAAATATTCTAGAAATACTACTAAAGCTAGCTAAAAAACGCAGGGGTAAGGGCAGGGGGAGGGGGCGTAGGGGCAGGCAGGGCAGTAGAGATAGTAGGCCTTTAGGCGAAAATACCTCGATAAGAGAGATAATAGCTATTAGTAGTAATAATAATAATAATAGCAATATTGCTCTAGTTCTCTCTCTATATACGCAGCAAAATAAGCAGAATTTTAGCTAATTTACTTATAATTTCGCGATATTTTATAAGAGTATTAGACTAATTTTATATAAGTATCCTAGCCTCCTTATTAAGCAGCTTGCTATTAATACCTCGGGCCTTAAAACGCATACTGCTGCTAATAATACTAAGTTATTATCTTTTCCTAGCTATAACTATACTAAAGACTCTAATAATAATAATAAAGATGCCTAAGACGCTAGGGGGGTCTTATTAAAACCTATAGACCCTAAGTTGCAGTTAGCTATATAGAGAGGTAATAAGGATAGTCCCTTATTACTAGTATATCTCCTATTTAGCTTAGTAGCTACTTATAGCTAATACCTACTAGGAATAGGATTTAGCTATAGTAAAGAGTTGCTTCTATTATTCGTTATAGGGATTAAAGTGCGAGATAGTAAGTATCCCCTTCTAATATCGAGATAATTCTTAGCTAATATTAGATATAAAGCTAGTACTTAAAGCAGGACGCGTTATACAGGCTCTAGCAGTATTTATCTAGATAAACTACCCTTTTAACGAGTTCTAGAAAAGGGAGTATACTAATTTAGCTTATATAGCTATATAAGCCCGTTAAGAGTTTAAGATAAAAAAATAATCCCGTAACGTAGTTTGCTAGCTAGGGTTCTAGGGGCAAAATTAGCAGGGAAATTTAGCAAGAAGGGCAAAAAAAATTTAAGTAAGTAAAGCTAGGCAAAAAAAAATTTTAAGCATAGCTAGGCGAAAAAAAATTTTTAGATAGATTTAGCTAGGCAGATATTTTTTATTTGCTAGTTTATCTAGGCTAAATTAATAAAAGAGATTCTTGCTTTCTAAACGTAATAAGTATAGTTTTAGTAAAAATAATTATGTATCTATATAAAAATATTTAAGATATAAAGACGTAATCCCTTTAAAATAGAAAGAAAATAAGTATAGTATAGAGGCAATATCTATCCGATTTTAGGTTAGTATTAAAAGAAGTATTCTAAAAGTCGTAAAGAATAAAAAACAAAAGTAAAAAAATAATTAAGAAGGTTTCCCTAGAAAAAGAAATAAATCCCTCCGGGTATCTCGATTATTATCCTAAACGTTCTAAGTATAAGTCGAGGTCCTTAAGAGATTAAAACCGCAGGCTATAAGAGTCCGTTCCTTCCTAAGGATCTTATTATTATTTAAGGTCGATTTAGTCTTCTAAGTAGCTATTATACTATCTAGTACTATAAGAGATTAAAACCGCGAACTCTAGGAGTCTATTCCTTCCTAGGGTAAAGGTTATTTCCTAGCTTAGGTCTAGGTATCTATTTCCTAGCTAATCTATATTTTTATTAGATATAGGACTCGTATTAATAGCTAATAGTAATACTAATTAGTATAGGTAGGGCATTAATATATATTAGTATAATATAAAAGAGGACTCTGCTTAAGTTAGCTCGGGTCCTTAATCTATTAATATCTGCTTATATCTATCTCTCTTTTTTCCTTAAGGGAAGAAGGCAGAGTTTATATATATAGTTCCCTAATCCTAATCCTCTTTTTCTGCTTTATTTTCCTAATCTCCCTATAATCCGCTTCTAATCTCGGACTAAGTTCGATCCGATTATGCTATAAGCACTGCCTAAATATAGCCCTATTATATAATTAAATGCTTTATTTATGCGTACCTATCCCTAGTTGTTTCTTTTAGGGGCAGATACGCGCTATAATGCGTAGACGATTTGTATTATATATAGTTATATTTATATAGAAAGCTAATAGACTTCTTAGATATAAATAGACTCCTAGAGTTCGTAGTTTTAACTATCTAGGAACTTACTACTATATTAACTATTTAAAGAAGCAATATTAAGACTAAAGAGGAATAGACTCTTATAGCCTATAGTTTTAATCCTTTAGAAACCTATCTTAATATTAGATAAAAATACCTATAAAATTAATATAAATTCTTATTAATAATAACTAGGATATTAGCAGAAATTACTATAGAAGGTAATTGCTAATAACCCTAGAATACTAAGTTTGCTTAGAAAATTATATAAATTAACTTCTAGGATCTTATAAGAAAAATAAAAAACGCCTTAATTAAGCAAATTAAAAACTAGGATAAACCTATCCTAAATTTATATTAAGATCTAACTAATATTAAACTTTAGATTTTATATTTTATAAAATTATCTAGAAGCTATAGTAATTTTCTCCTTAAGGATTTCTAGAATACTTTTAAGGGTTAGGATAAGAATATCTAGGAATTAGTAGATCCTAGAGTAATAATATTGCTAAAAAGTTTCCTTAAAGGCAGAGGATTCTTTCTAGGACTTAGGAATATAAGAATAAGACCCTTTCTTATATAGATCCTAAACTAGAACTAACTAGAGCAATAGCTACTTAGAATATACTTATAGGCGTAATTTAAAAAAGGCATCTAATTGCCTTACTATGCTCTTTTATAAGGGATATAATAACCCCTAACTAGAAACTCCCTAAATTCGAATCTATCCTAATTACTAACTAGAGGATAAATACTACTAATTTAGAACCCTTTACTACTACCTTAGAAATAATATTCCCCTATACCCTAACTAAACCCCTAAATAACCCCTTTTATAAAACTTATAATAGATAAGGATATTTTTTAAGGACGAACTTAATATTTAATATTATATCGATTCTAAAACGCACTTATATAGGATATAGCTTTTCTAGGAAGCAACTAGAATAATATATAAACTCTATAAGAAATCGCTTCGAGTTTAATCTAACTTTAAGAAAAGCCTAAAATAATCCTTTTTAAATTTTATATTAAATTACCCCTAAAATCGACTCCTAATTTACTTATTAATAATAATATTATAACTAAATCTACTAAAGTCTAGAATAAAATAAAGAACTTTATAGGAAAACTATATAATTTGCTTAATAATATTATCTATTTATTTTTTAATATTTGTTTTTTATTAAAGATTACTTTAAGATATTTTTATTTAATTTTCCTTTATATATAGACTAGTTATAAATAAAGATATTTTATAGATTATATTAAGTAGCATAATATATTTAAAACGCAGTATATCTAACTTACGAATTATTTTAAATTATATATTAATTATATATATTACTTTACTAACTAGATATTAACCTTATTTTAATCTATTTGCAGGGCAAATTTAGAACTATCCCTATATAATATTCTCTAAAACCTATTTAATAAACTAGAGTTATATTAATAAGCTCTTAGCAAGGGGTATAAAAGAGATACCCCTTTGCGTATAATAATTATTATTATATACTAAGGAGTACTAGAACTTAAGTTTGCGTTATTCCGACTAGCTAAGGATATCGAGAACTTATAAGCAGATTTATAATCCGTCCTAGAAATATCGATTATAGAAAATATAGCTAAATAGATATTATAATAAAGCGTAATTTACTACCTAGATTAAAGATATTAGAATAATATATAAAATTAATCTAAAAATAGTTTAAAAATAACCTAAGTCTAATCTAATTTTAGGCTAAATAAGAATTAGACTTAAAAGTATTTTATATATAGCAAGGTTAGTTGCTAGTTAACTAAATACTCGCCTAAAGAATAAAAGCAGGCAAAAACCTTATATATAGCATACTGCGAATTTTTAGATAATAGCCCTAAGGACTTTATAGCCTATATTACTATATTCGAAGGACTTAAGTTATATAATAAAGAATAGTATATAATTAATAATAACCCTAAGGAAATTCTAAAGCAATAGAAAGCTTCTTAGTTCTTTTCTATATTAGTATTTATGTATTTCCTTACTAGATACGACCCGAAATTAAATATAATAGAACCTATACTAGCTTTATAATTTCTTTTTAAAGACTAGTATTCCTAATAGTCTTTTTAAAGAATTATAATTAATACTAGTACTATAAAAATTTCGACTGCTAGATAAAATTAGGTTAAAGCCTTATAGAAAATAATACTATATATTATAGTTAATAAAGCATCTGCTAGCACTAATTCTATTAAATTTAGCAAAGAATAAAATATACTAACGCTTAGTAATATTACTATTAAAACACTATTTAGAAATATTACTTTTTACGTTCTTACTTCGCCTACCCCTTTTCTTCTTTCTTTAGTAGATATTACGGCTAGAGCATAACAAATAAACGTGTATTAGGCACTATAAACGAATATTCTTAGATAAAGAAGAAAGAGAAGAAAACGGGCAAAAGAGAGCAGAGTTCGTAGCTATTTATACAGGCGCGCGCTAGGGCAAGTTATATATTATAACCTCCTATAATAGCCCTGTATAATATAATTAGTGCTTCTATCGAGTTTTACTACCTTTAGTCGGATTATATAGTAGCGTGTGCGGATTAAGCAGAGGCGCGTAATATTACCCCCTGCCTAAGGCCTTAATATGCGTATTAAAGTTAGGAATAGCATTATATATATATAGTATTACTTATAAAAACCGCTATATTATTATTATTATTATTATTATATTCTATTCTTATAGCAGTATACTTAATCTAGCGCTATAAATTAACTAGAAGTCTAGGCAAATCCGGGTAGTAATTATAGTAAACTTTTAACGCAATTAGCGCGTACTAAAAGTTTCTTATAGGGTACTATATTTTATTAGGGTTATAACCTTGCTAAGCAACCTAATACTATAGTTAGCAGCAGTCTCTAAATAAATAACTATAGAAAATACGTTTAACCTCCTACTTAGGCATACTATCGATAATTTCAGGCTCTAGCTAAAGCTGCGTTTAGTTAGGCATTAGATCTTAAGCTGCCTTCTTTAATTAGTTTATATAAAAAAGGTTAGTTATCTTATAGGTATCTAGCAGATCTAGTATATAGTTATAACCCTTTTCTATAGTTACTATAAAAGGTCCGGACTATTAGGCATTAAGACGAGTTATTAGGGAAGTTATAGCAAAACCTTTATAGCTAAGGAAGACCTTATCTCTAATAATAAAATCGACCTCCTAATATTTCTTATTAGCCTTTTATTTCTACTATTACTAGGAAGTATTAGATTAATTATAAGCCTACTACTATACTTTTTCTACTATAGTAATAAAGTTAGCTATAATAGCTGCTAGCGTATTATCTAACGCATATGTATAAGAGATAACTAGGGAGAGCGGGTTTTATACGTTTTTAGTAAAGGCGATAGTTAGTAGAGCTATACTAATAGACGCGTGCTATAAAGAATTATACGCAAAGTCGAGAGCAAGAAGGAAATTACTCTAATTATCCTAATGCTTAGAAACGTAGAACTATAGCTTCTAGTTAAAGTACTAATTCGTAACTTCTATACTCCCCTGCGTTAAAAAGTAGAGAGCGCTTCTATACTAATGCTTTATACTAGTTAAATAAATAATTTTTGCAAGGAATACTAATATAAAGGGTCTAGTATTATCTATAATCTAAATAAAAAGAAGGCTAAAAAAGCAGTATAGTAACTAAAAGTATTATTCCGCAAGGATCTTAGTAGTATTAGTTTTCCTACTAGGCAGCGTAGTAATAATCCTGCTAAGTTTATAAATAAAGGTCTAGACGTAGTTATACCTGTAGCGATCTTATAGTATTATCTTACTATTATAAGCTATATATTCCTAAATAGTCGTTAAAATTAGCAGAGGATAAAAAAGTCTAGGGGTTTTATTATAGGGGATTTTATTCCTTTAGCAGTTATAGTAGTTATAAATATACTAGCGAACGTTTTGCTTTATACTAGGCTAGTAATAATCCTGCTTAATAAGAATTAATATCTTATTCTAGCCTATATATATAAAAATAGCAGGTTTATAAGCAGCGCGGATTAGTATAGTGCGGAGGAAGATACTATTAGCAGCTTTTTCTAGGATAATTAGCAGGGTGCCTTAGCAACTAAAGTTCTAAGCAGCGTTTTCCTTCTAAATTAGATTAACTAGGTCTGCTCTAGTTAGAGTAGTTATTATACGGATAGTTATAGAAGCTATAGTTAGGGAGTTAGTTAGGGGTATATTAAATCCGAGCCTATCTAGCAAGATTATACTAAATATACGCTCTTTTTTTTCCCTAGCTTTAATAGTAGGCAACTTAGCAGTTTTCTGCAATAAAGCATTAGCAACTACGTTTAAATAGCTAGGGCAGTATAAGAAGCATATATTAAATTAAGCTAAAAAGTCGGACTACTATACTTATTATATAGAAAGGAGCCTTTTTATTATAAAATGCACTAAAGCTTTATAATCTATAATAATATTAAACCTCTAACTAAGGAGTTCTAAGTAGAAGTGCTCGAGGCTTTAGATTACTACTAGAAATTCGCAGTCCTAGATTAGGTAGGCGCGCTTAGCTAGGGTTATTATTTTAGAGAAGAATCTAGTTAGCTTCTAGGTTAAATTATTAGGCTACTATTACTAGAAAACTATAGTAGTAGTATTATAGGATGCGTTAGTCTTAAAGCAGGTTAGCAGTTTAGGTTAAAAAAAGGCTAGGACTAGGGCCTTTATTGCGAGCTTTTTTATCTAGGCAAAAGCATTACGTTATTTAGGTCTAAGGGAAAAGTTACTATCTTTTTTTAATAGATAGTTTAAAGATTTAGTAGTCTTACTTATATAGTAATAGAAGATCCGGATAAAGTTATAAAGGCTAGGGAAGGAATATATAGCCTTTCTATTATAAAGGTCCTCGAATTTCTAGTTAATAATTGCTTAAATCTTATAGGGGTTAATACTAATTCCTACGCCTATATAAAGTATAACTCTAAAATAGTTAACCTTTATAATATTAAACTAGGACTTCTTAATATCTCCCTATAGATTTGCTTAGTAAAAGCGCTAGATAACCTTATAGTATTCTTCCTAGTAAGCCTTTTCTTTATTATTATCCGAGTAGATTAGGATATTATTAGTATAGGCACTAGTATACTAGTCTAAAAGGTTATAGAGCTAGGCATTAATAAAATTCTAGAACTAGGCTAGGCCGACTTTTAGGCTAAAAGGGAGGACTTTCTAGCAGAATATGCTAAATCTTATATAAAACGCGGTTAAATATTTAGAGTTAGAGTTAAAATAAAAATAGTAAAAGGCTTAGATTATATTAATCTTAGAAAAATATTAGGCTTCCTACTAATTAAATATAGTGCTATTAAGAAAAAGCGTAGGAGAGATCTAGCTCTTTAGATAATTATTTATCTAGTAGTAATTAATATAAAACCTATAAGTAGTTAAGTACGGCTTTAGGGCAAAAAGGATAAAAGTAGTATATAGGCTAGTATTAGGTTTAATAAATCTAATTAAAAAGAGATAATCGATAGTCTTTTTCTCTAGTAGTAGATACTTAACTAGCGTTTTATATATAAAAAGGCTAGCAGGATTAAAAGGCTTATTAAGTTCGAGCGTAATATTATAACTAGGGCAAGGGCTAGCAAGGGTATACGCTTTCTTTTTGCTAAAAAAACCTTCTAAGTATATAAAGGCCGGAGGAATTATACTATATATAAGGGTTATATAGTCCGGGTTTTTACTAGTAGGGAAGGGAATCTTCTGCCTAGCGTACATAATGCTAGCTAGGGCGAGTCTTGCAATCTCCTTACTTATTAGTATAGAGTCCGGTTTAAGAGGTATAGGAATCCGAATAGTTAGTATTAAGGGCGTAAGATCTTTCTAGCAAGCCTATTACGGGTTAGCTTAAAGGGATCTAATTAATTATGCCTAAAGGAGTTTATTATCTAAGGTAGCGTTATTATTATTAGTTATAGTCGGGTTAGGGTTATTAGTTAGGTCGAGGTTATTAGTTAGGGTTAGGCACTTTTTTATTAAGCTAGTAGAGAATATAAGGTTATTATTCTACTGCTATCTTTATAAGATTTAGTAGTAGCAGTCGTTTTTTTTATTAACTTATCCTGTTATTTAATATCTATTTATATAGCTAGGTCGATCTTTCTGTTACTAAGGGTTAAATTCCGCAAAATTATCGCTAGGGAATACTTTGTAAGAGCAGGCAGATTATTAGGCTATATAAAACGCTAAGAGAAATAGTTAAAAAGGAGATACGTTTTAGCTATCTATTTAAGTCTAATAAGAATATCGTAGTTATAGTCGGTAACCTAGAACGTTTCTCGCGGAAATATACGACTATTAATTATAAAAGTAGCAGTTAGGTGCTAGTCTATAATACTTATATTATAGCCTTAAAAATCGATAAAAGGAAACAGGCCGATAAAGGAGAGTTTAGCCCTAAGGCTTTTTATAGCCTTTTTAGCAAATCTTTAGGATACTAAAAAACGAGTTTCTGCTCTAGTATTATAGAGAGAGGAAGTATTTAGACTAATACTATTAGATTAAATTATACTATTAATAGTAAAGAACTTTCCTAAGCCTTTCTCTATAGATACTTTTAGAACTATTAAGGAGCCTTATAATAGTTCTACTCTTTTCCCGACTCGTTACTATTAGAGTCCGTTTTCTTTACTACGAGTAGGGGCATTGCCTATCTTTTTAACCTAGAGACTTTCTAGCAGTTAGGGCAGTCTTTAGCCTAGTGCCCCTTTTTTCTATAGATAAAATAAGTGCTATTTTCCTAATATACTTGTTTTTTATCTTCTATAAGTGCCTGCCTTTTATCCTTAGCTCTAACTGCTTTTTTCTAATTAGAAGAGGGGGAGGAAGCAGGAACTCTATTATATTAGGGAGCGCGTGCTAGGGGATAGGATTTTCTTTATACCGCCTTTTTCTTATAGTAGAATATAGTATCTTTAATAGCCTTATAGTATTCCTTATATAAAAAACAGTTATTTTTCGCCTTAGTTAAAAGGCTTAGGTTTAAGCTAGCTAGCAAATAGTCCTAGAGAGAGTACTTTAACTAGTCTATAAGAATCCGGGTCTTTATAGCTAAGTTATTAAACTCTGCAATAAACTCCTAGATATTCTATTTACAAGTCGTTAAGAAGTTTAGTCTCTATAGCCTTTTAATAGATTTGGAAAATTTATTTAGGTTACTATACGCTAACTCTAGGCTTTAGACTATTTTAGCTAAGCAGGAAAAAAAGCGGGTCTTTAACTTATACTAGGTCTTAAGAGTTTTCTACGCCCTACCCTTAAAAGCCTAGAAAAGGAAAGATATCTAGTCCTCTTTATTATAGAATATAGAGTAATTAGTCTATATCTTATCTTTTAATTTTACTAGAAAAGCGCTAAACTTGCCCTTTTTCCTAGAAAAAGTCCTAATATTTTTATAGCAGGATTTAGCCTTATCTAAGTAGTTAGGGTTTATATTGCTTACTATAGCAAAGGTTTACTAGGCAGCCTTGCTTAATGCTATAAAGTTTCCTATAGAAGGCCCTTTAAAAGCAGTAGAGGCCTTTTTATAGGAATAATTATAGTTTTAGTTAGGAGAGCGTAAGCAATATAGTTAGTTTATCTCTTCTCTTATCTAGGTTATTTTAGCTAGGAGCGTTTATATAGTCTCTATATTATCCTATACGGGCTTAGGCTATACTAAAAAGGAAGCTATTTCTCTAGGTCGTAGTTATAGGGTTATGCTAATAGGAAGGGTTAGGGCTAAAGTCTAGTCTAGGGTTATGCCTTGCTGCTCTAGTCTTATTAGTATAGGCGAGGGATTTTTTAAGGCAATTCTAGCAGAGCAATAAACTAGTGCGTCTCTGCTAGATATATATCCTCGGGTTATAGGTTAAGGGCTATAATAGTCTTATTATTACGCTAGGTTAGGGTCTATAGTCGTACTAATAGATATAATTAGTTAACCTAGGTTAAAAGGGCTAATAGTCTTATTATTAAACCCTAGTCTTTATTATACTAATAGATGAGGTTAGTTAATAGTCGTGCTTAATAATAACTCTATTAGGAGTCGTAGTTAACTCTAGCAGTCTTATTGCTAGAGGTCTAGGTATAGTATTTTTCGTCTTTATAAAACGTAAAGGGGAAATACGTATTTAATTACACGCTTGCTAGTAGGGAATTAATCTAAGAATAGTATTAAGCACTATAAACAAATATTCTTAGATAAAAAAAAATTAAAGAAAATAGGCAAAAGAGAGCGGAGTCCGTGGCTTTTTATATAGGCGCGCGCTAGGGCAAGTTATATATTATAACCTCCTATAATAGCCCTGTATAATATAACTAGTGCTTCTATTAAGTTCCGCTACCTTTAGTCGGATTATATAGTAGCGCGTGCGGATTAGGCAGAGGCGCGTAATAGTAGATATAGATTGCTTAAAGATTTTCTTCTAAAATATAATAAATAAGCTTATAAGCTAGGATAAAGTACTACTAGTCGTTTATAAATAAGGGCACCCTTAGTTCTTCCTTTAACTAGAAGACGCAGCAATTTTATTTCTAACTAAGTCCAAAATTAGGATAATCTATTATTAGTTTAAATATCCTATAGCCTAACGACTATACTAGCTCCTATCTAAAGCCGGATATAAAATACTAATAACTACTCTCGAAAGTATTTTAAAGTTCTGCTAATATTATTAGTTATATAGCAAGGCACCTAGCCGATTTAAGTTTACGCTTTATAATAATAAGGAATTTAATTTTAAAATTATTATAAATATTATATACCTAAGTAGCAAACTAGTTTTTTACGTTATTAACGCTATAATATCTTTTTAGGCTGCTTAATTCCTGCGTTTAATATCTACTAAGGATATATAGGAAGCCTTATAGATAATATAGATTAATATATACCTAGGGCCTCTTAATTCCTTTTAGCATAATATAGGCATGAATTTTTTATTTAAGGAATTTTAAACCAAATTAAGCTAAATAGGAATTATATGCTAATAGGTACTAGTAGAAGCGTATTAGTCTATAGGAAAGGTTAAAAAATACTATGCCCTTCTCTATAAGGTATATAAGATTCTTAGTAATAAAATTAGAATAATAATAGGATAAGATATAATCCTTTAGATAGTAGTAAAAGCTATTAATAATACTGCTAGCCTAGATAGACTAGTCTTAACTCTTTTTATTTTTAGAGCCTATTTACGGATTAATTAGAATTCTCCCTTATTAAAAACTACTCGAGATCGGGCTAAAGCTATTTAGAAAGCAATAATAAGTCTTCGAGAACTTATAGTATCTCGATAACTAAAAGTAGCGCTATCTACTAGGAATAGCCTAGATATAATAACGCTCTTTTAACTCTTATTATAAAGCTAGGTTAAAGTTTAGAGAGAAAAGGATAGCTAGACTAGTCCTTTTACCTTTAAGGCTATTAATAGCTATAATATTACGATCTAGTCCCTAGCAGGCCTCTAGGTATTTTAGTCGATATATATATAGCCTTACTTTTTAAATAATCCCTAACCTAAGGCTATTTAAGAATAAGATAAAATCGACCTAAAACTAGCCTATAAATAGACCTAGTTCTTATAGCGTTTAGAAGTCTAACTACTATAATTACTAAAGACCTTAAATTAATTTATATCTAAGAAAAAATAGGACAACTTTGCGCTCTCTCTTTATTTTTGTATAGAAAGCAAAGATTATAACCCCTAGACCCCTATTTAAAGCATTAGACTAAAAGGAGATTATAGACCTTATAGGCTAAGGTATTTTTTCTTTCAAATAGTTTAATCCTGCCTAGTATAAATAAGTTTGGATTTTTTATGCCTAGCTTATCTATAAAGTTAAGGATAAGATAACTAATTGCTTATATAAAAAATCGAGACTTATTATTATAGGATATAATAATAATAGTAAGAAAGAGATCCTAACCTAGTCTCCTATATTCTAACGGGTTAGCTAATAATTGCTTTTAGCTCTAGCCCTAATATATATTAATTAAGGGATAAAGTTATGCCTTTGCGATATTACTTAGGCATATTTAAAATCCTAATCTATACTTAAACGAATAATCCTTGCAAGTTTTCTAAAAGAACTCTAGGATAAGTACCCTTCTTAGATAATTATCCGAGTTATTAAGCCGTTATATAGTATTATAGAGTCTAGCGTTTATTAGTTCTAGACCTATTTTAAGTATTATATTTAACGGCTTTATATATAGCCCTTTATATTTAATAACTGTCTTCTTCTTTTATATTTTAGCTATACTTATTTTAGTCTTATTAGGATCTAAACTAATAATATAATAGTTTTTAGCACTAATTTTTTCTATAATCGAGAAAAGGCTAAGCTAAATTTCGCCTAAATTCGCTTTAAACCCTAAGTAGACTTAGCCCTAAGCAGCGTTATAGATTTTAATAGTTCGTAGTTATATCTTAAGTCGAATTCGCTAGCAATTTAATAAAAAGGCTAGGCTACTAAGATTAATATAATTAATTATTCCTAACCCGATTTTGCTTAATACTACCTTAAATAATATATATAAGGCGGCTATATTATATTTATTTACTAATTAAAAGCTGCGTTCGATCTATTTATTACCGCCTAGTAATACTAACCTACTATAAAAGACTACTAAAGGCTAAATAAGCGGCTATAATAGCAAAAGGATAATTAGCAGCGCAGACTAAAATATATTTTTTTTAATCTTTTAGCACTTAAATTATTTATTTTTATAGATAAATTACTTATAAATAATAACAACTTATCCTTGCAGATTAGATATATTATTATCCTAGGTAATAAAAATAGGATAGTAAATAAGTTTATAATATAAGGAAATATTATCTACTAGAGTTTTATAAAGTGCAAGAGGATTACCTAGAGTATTTTTACCTTAGAAATATATAGTATATTATTAGGATTCGATATTAGTATTTCTCTAGCAATAATATTAAATCGAATTATAGCTAAGCTAGGATTAGCCCGAGTTCCTATTATATTATATACGGATTCGTTCTTACTCTATAGGTACTTTATTAAAGTTAGAATAATAAAAGAAAAACGACTTATAATTAATATTATATCTATCCGAGAATTATATAAGGGGCGAGAAATTAATAAAATCTAATAGATTATAGGAAAAGATAATCTCGCTAATACTATAATAAAAGCGACCCTAAATAAAACGCTAGAATAACTTATTAATATAAATAAAGCTATAATCTCTCTAAAGGGATTTATAATAAGGAAGGAGATAAAATAGTATAATATTAGATCGAATTTAAATAAAATTTAATTCGATAAAGAAAGAACTGCTAATATATATTCGTTAGAATTAAAAACGCAACTATAGAATATAGAATAACCTGTTTCTATATAAGCCCTTTTTCTATAACTAACTCGGCGATTATTCTAGTTATAATATACGCAAACTTTTTTCTGCTAGATATTTAATATTATCCCCGTTATAGTATATATTATCCCTTTCTATATAAGTATTATGCTCTTTTAAATAGGAGATAGGAGTATAATAAAGGCAGTATAAAAAAGGAAGTAGATTACCCCTAAACTTAGTATAATAAGTATACAATATTATAATAAGTTTATGCTAAGATTATAATAATAATAGTTTAAAGGAAAAAGGAGGCAGCTATATATTTAGATTATATAGAGTTTAGGATAATTATATATTATCTCTAGTTTAACCTAGATGCCTTTAAGATTATATATATATTTTGTCTTCCTTTTTAAGTAAAGAAGAGGAGAAATAGATATAAGCAGATATTTATAGATTAAAGACCCGAGCTAACTTAAGCAGAGTCCTTTTTTATATTATACTAATATATATTAATACCCTACCTATAATAGGGTTACTTATTAACCTAGCTATTACTATTATATATTAAGTCTCTCTAATTAATTATTATATTCGCTATAAATCTCTTAATTAAAGTATAATTAGTATAGCTAAAGTATATATAAAGATTCTACTAGCCTATAATTGCCCTTATAATAGTAATACTAAAGGGCCTGCTAACCTAGTATAGTAAGGCTGCGCCCTAGCTTTATAGAGGAGAGGTATAAGGAGGTACTGCTTATATATTCGCCTTTTAGCGTTTCCGCCTTAGTAAATACTAAGTCTATAGTTAGTTTAAGGTAGGAGCAGAAGGAGGTAGTAAAAGGAGGTTTTAGTTAAGGAACCGCTAAAGTTAAAAAGCAAACGCTTTCTTTGCCTAATCCTACGCTGCTCTAGTCTTTAAGTAGAGTTAACTCTACCTTAGGTACGCCCTATAATATAAAGGGCAGTAGTATAGCCTCTTATCCTATAAAATAGGATATATATACTTTCTATCCTTATAAAGTATAGTAGAGTAGCGTTTATATTATAGCTTTGCTATATAATATTTAGTAATATATCCTAGCTAATAGTACTTAAAGTACTATTAAAGTTAGACTATTAATTTATATAGCTCTATATTAAAAATCTCCGCCTAAATTACTATACTTTTATTATAAACCTAGTTCGCGTCCTAAATACTATTACAGCTAGAGCATAACGAATAAACGTGTATTAGGCACTATAAACAAATATTCTTAGATAAAAAAGAAAGAGAAGAAAACAGGCAAAAAGGGGCAGAGTCCGTAGCTTTTTATACAGGCGCGGGCTAGGGCAAGTTATACATTATAAACTCTTATAATAGCCCTGTATAATATAACTAGTGCTTTTATCGAGTTCTGCTACTTTTAGTCGGATTATATAGTAGCGCGTGCGGATTAGGCAGAGGCGCGTAATATTACCCCCTGCTTAAGGCCTTAATATGCATATTAAGGTTAGGAATAGCATTATATATATATAGTATTACTTATAAAAACCGCTATATTATTATTATTATTATTATTATATTCTATATCTATAGTAGTATACTTAATCTAGCGCTGCAAATTAACTAGAGGACTAGGCAAATCTAGGTAGCGTTTATAGTATACTTTTAACGCAATTAGCGTATATAAAAGTTTCTCGCAAGGTACTACGTTTTATTAGGATTATAATACTACTAAGCTACCTAATACTATAGTTAGCAGCGGGCTCTAAATAAACGACTATAGATAATACGTTTTACTTCCTACTCGGGCATGCTATTAATAATTTTAGGTTCTAGCAGTAGCTGCATTTAGTTAGGTATTAGATCTTAAGCTGCCTTTCTTAATTAGTCTATATAAAAAAGGTTAGTTATCTTATAGCTAGCTAGTAGATCTAGCATATAGCTATAACTCTTTTCTATAGTTACTATAAAAGGTCTAGACTATTAGGCATCGAGACGAGTTGTTAAGGCATTAGTAGCAAAACCTTTACAGCTAAGGAAGACTTTATTACTAATAATAAAGTCGACTTCCTAACGCTTTTTATTAGCCTAACGTTTTTATTGCTACTATGCTATATTAGGCTAGTTATAAGCCTACTATTGCACTTTTGCTGCTATATTAATAAGATTAGTTATAATAGCTGCTAGTATATTATTTAACGCGTATATACGGGAGACGACTAGAGAGAGCAGGTTCTGCACGTTTTTACGAAGTTAAAAGCAGGAAGGAAATTACTCTAATTATCCTAATATTTGGAAATATAGAACTATAGCTTCTAGTTAAGGTACTAATTTATAACTTCTATACTCCCCTGCGTTTAAGAGTAGAGAGCGCTACTATGCTAATACTTTATACTAGTTAACCGATTAATTTTTATAAAAAATGCTAATATAAAGGGTCTAGTATTATTCGTAATCTAAGCAAGGGGAAGGCTAAAAAAGCAGTATAGCGACTAAAAGTATTATCCCGCAAGGATTTTAATAGTATTAGTCTTTTTGCCTAGTAACATAGTAATAATCCTGCTAAGTTTATAAATAAAGGTCTAAATATAGTTATATCCGTAGCAATCCTTTAGTATTATCTTACTATTATAAGCTATATATTTCTAAATAGTCGTTAGAATTTATTAGTCTAAAAATACTATTATATAATAGAACTAGGAACTACCTTAATATAATAACTACTTATAATATAAGTTATGCCTTGTACGACTTATTATCCTAAGGGAATAGGAGGTTATATATTAGAATAGAAACAGGAGTTGCTAGGTCTTTTACAGTAGTAAGATATAAAATAGGTATATAGACCTTCTCCTTTATACAAAGGAAAAGGGAGAGTATCTGCATTAATATATAATTTAGATCCCTCTATTTTTTACCTATTTAACACGTACGTATTCTAAAAACCACTTAATACTAATTAGTAGTTATACTAGTTATATTAGTTAACTATAGATTAGCAAGAGTAATAAGACGTTTTTTATATATTACTAAAAAGCTATATACGCCTAGTGTAAGGGCCTTTAAAATAATAAGTAAATATATTATAGGCACTATAAATAAAGATTCTAAGATAAAAAGGAAAGAGAAAAAGGGGCACAAAGCTATACGCACTAAGAAAGACTATATACAATGCTATACATAACCCAGGGTCTATTAGGGCTATAATTAAATAGTTAGTATATAAATACAACTACGCATAATACAAATCGTCTACGCGTTTTAACGCGTGTCTGCCCCTAAAGGAAATAACTAGGGATAGGTACGCATAGACAAAGCATTTAATTATGCAATAGGGCTATATTTAGGCAGTACTCGTAGTATAATCGGATCGAACTTAGTCCGAGATTAGAAGCGGATTATAAGGAGATTAGGAAAATAAAGCAGAAGAAGAGGATTAGGATTAGGGAACTATATATATAAACTCTGCCTTCTTCCCTTAAGGAAGAAGAAAGAGATAAATATAAGCAGATATTAATAGATTAAGGACCCGAGTTAACTTAAGCAGAGTCCTCTCTTATATTATACTAATATATATTAATGCCCTACTTATACTAATTAGTATTATTATTAGCTATTAATATAAGTTCTACGTCTAATAAAAATGCAGATTAGCTAGGAAATAGATACCTAGACCTAAGCTAGGAAACGACCTTTACCCTAGGAAGGAATAGACTCCTAGAGTTCGCGGTTTTAATCTCTTATAGTACTAGATAGTATAATAGCTGCTTAGAAGACTAAATCGACCTTAAATAACGATAAGATCCTTAGGAAGAAACGGACTCTTATAGCCTATAGTTTTAATCTCTTAAGGACCTTAACTTATACCTAGAACGTTTAGAAAGACTAAATTAACCTTAAATAATAATAAGATCCTTAGGAAGGAATAGACTCTTATAGCCTGTAGTTTTAATCTCTTAAGGACCTTAACTTATACCTAGAACGTTTAGGATAATAATCGAGATACCTAGAGGGATTTATTTCTTTTTCTAGGGAAACCTTCTCGATTATTCTTTTACTTTTATTTTTTTACTCTTTACGACTTTTAAAATACTTTATTTTAATACTAACCCGAAATCGGGTAGATATTGCTTCTATACTATACTTATTTTCTTTCTATTTTGCAGGGATTACGCCTTTATATCCTAAATATTTTTATATAGATATATAATTATACTATACTTATTACGTTTAGGAAGCAAGAATCTCTTTTATTAATTTAGCCTAGATAAACTAGTAAATAAAAATTATCTGCCTAGCTAAATCTATCTAAAATTTTTTTGCGCCTAGCTTTGCTTAAAATTTTTTTTTGCTTAGCTTTGCTTGCTTAATTTTTTTTTTTTGCCCCCTTGCTAAATTTCCCTGCTAATTTTGCCCCTAGAAGCCTAGCTAGCAAACTACGTTATAGGATTATTTTTTCGTACTAAACTCCCGCTAGGCTTATATAGCTGCCCGTGCTAAATTAGTATACTCCCCCTTTTAGAACTCGTTAAGAGGGTAGTTTATCTAGATAAACGCCGCTAAAGCCTATATAGCGCGCCTAGCTTTAGGTGCTAGCTTTATATCTAATATTAGCTAAGAATTATCTCGATATTAGAAGGGGATACTTACTATCTCGCACTTTAATCCCTGCAATAAATAGCAAAAGCAACTCTTTACTATTGCTAAGTCCTATTCCTAATAGGCGTTAGTTATTAGCAGCTACTAAGCTAGATAGGAGATATACTAGTAATAAGGGACTATCCTTATTACCTCCCTATATAGCTAACCGCAGCTTAGGGTTTATAGGTTTTAATAAGACCCCTCTAGCGTCTTAGGCGTTTTCGTTATTATTATTAGCGTTTTAGGCATAGTTGCGGCTAGGAAAAGGCGATAACTTAGTATTATTAGTAGTAGTATGCGTCTTAGAGCCCGAGGTATTAATAGCAAGCTGCTTAATAATAAAGCCAGGATACCTATATAAAATTAGTCTAATACTCTTATAAAATATTGCAAAATTGCAAATAAATCGGCTAAAATTCTGCTTACTTTGCCGCGTATACGGAGGAGGAACCGGAGGGATATTGCTATTATTATTATTATTACTACTAATAGCTATCGTCTCTCTTAAGGTATCCTCGCCTAAAGGCCTACTTTTTCTACTCCCCTGTCTACCCCTACGCCCCCTCCCCCTGCCCCTACCCCTACGTTTCTTAGCTAGCTTTAGTAGCATTTCTAGAATATTTTATTAGCCTTGCGTAACGATTTCGGAAAGTATTACTGCTATTTCTATTAGCGTTTAGTTATACTTACTTGCGATAGTAATAATAATGCTATAACGCTTTATTAGGAGTATAGAAGGAAGAAGTAAAAAAGAAGTATAAGAGGAAGAGAGGGAACGAATTTATTTTATAGGGTAAGTTACGTATACGCGTATAAAAAGCGCGAAATATAGTAAGTACGTACTATAACCCTACTACCCTATAGAAGACTATTTCCTTTACCCTTTTTTTTTACTATATTCTTCTTTATATACTCGTTTATTTATTTCCTATATTATTTCTTCCTTTCTATCTTTCCTATATACTATTTTCTTTATTACTTTTCTTCTTCTTATTTATTTCTTTCCCCTTTAATAATTCGATAATAAAAAGAGGACTACTAGTATATAAATATAACTTCGCACAATATAAATCGTCTATGCGTTTTAACGCATATCTGCCCCTAAAGGAAATAACTAGGGATAGGTATATATAAATAAAGCATTTAATTATGCAATAGGGCTATATTTAGGCAGTACTCGTAGTATAATTAGATTAAACTTAGTCCGAGATTAGAAGCGGATTACAGGGAGATTAGGAAAATAAAGCAGAAGAAGAGGATTAGGATTAGGAAACTATATATATAAACTCTGCCTTCTTCCCTTAAGGAAGAAGAAAGAGATAGATATAAGCAGATATTAATAGATTAAGAACCTAAGCTAACTTAAGCAGAGTCCTCTCTTGTATTATACTAATATATATTAATGCCCTACCTATAGTTAGTGCCCTTTTAACTAGTCTTATAGATACGTGGCCTAAGAGTTAGTATATATTATAGCGCGTAATACTACCCCCTAACTAAGGCCTTAATATGCCTATTAAAGTAGATATCTGCGTATCTGTAATATCGTGCTAACTATAGCGGCACGATTATTATTATTATTATTATTATATAGTTTATCCGTAGTAGCGGCCTCGATCTACTTAGTTAAGTTTATAGGGGGTCTAGGGGTATTATCGTAATAGTTATAGTATTACTTTAAGGCAATTAGTACGTTCTTAAAGTTTCTTGCAGGATACTATATATTATTAGAATTATAGCCTTGCTATTATACTTAGTACTTAAAACGCTTATTCCTCCCTATAATACAAGAATAAAGGACGTAATCGACTTCTTATTTAGGCGTACTATAGATTTCTTTAGGTTTAGGAGCTAGGACTATTTAATTAGGTTATAGATTATCTAGGGCTTTATAGAGTTAGTTAGTATAGAATAAATAAGTTATCTTATAGCTATCTAGCAGGTTAAGAACGTAGCTAAAGCCTCTCTTAGCAGTAATTATAAATAAACTAGACTACTAAGCGTTAAAACAAGTAGTCGGGGCAATTATACTAAATCCCTTCTATTATAAGAAGACCTTATTACTAATAGTAAAGTCTATAGGGCGTTTTTTCTTATTAGCCTGCTATTTCTGCTATTCCTAGGCTCGGGTCGCTATATTATAAGCCTATTGCTATACCTCCTATACGTAGGCAACGAGGCGTATAGCAATATAGGCAGGGTCTATAGAGTTATTAGGGGTCGAGGAACTACTTAATCGAGGCAAAGAGAGAGGGTTCCTAACCTCTTTACTAAGTACTACTATTAAAGGGGCTATACTAATTAAGGCGTGCTAGGACTAGTTATATATAAAGTCTAGGGCTAGTAGATAATTGCTTTAATTATTTTAATACTTATTAATATAGAAGTATAGCCTCTAATCTAGATACTAATTCGTAACCTTAATACTGCTTTAAGTTTGCAGGTAAAGGGCATTACTATAATAATGCTTAGTGCTAGTAAGTTAGTTAATTCTTATTAGAAATAAAAAGATAAAAGGGCTAGTATTATCTATAATTTAAATAGTTAGCAGGCTAAAAAAGTAGTATAAGTGCTAGAAGTAATAGCTAGTAAGAGTCTCTAAGGTATTATTTTTCCTTCTAGGCAACGTAGTAGTAATCCGGCTAAGTTTGCAAATAAAGGTCTAAATATAGTCGTATCTATAGTAATCTAAAGGCATAGTTTTTCTATCGCAAGCAATATATTCCTAAATAGCAGTTAGTACTAGTAGAAGGTATAGGAGCCTAGGGGTTTTATTACGCGGGGTTTTATTTCTCTAATAGTTATAATAGTTATAGATATACCTTTAGACGTCCTGCTTTATCTAGGGCTAGTAGTACCTTAATCGTTTTATTTTAGCCTCTATAAGCAAAGATTAGAGGTTTATAGGCCTTGTAAATTAGGGCTATATAGAGGAATAGTCGCTTATTAGCAGTCTGCTCTAGGACGATTAAATACTTGCTATAGTAGCCGAGTTTCTAAACCGCGTTCTCTTTTTAGATAAGCGTAGCGAGGTTAGCACTATAAGGGGTTATAGCATTAAGTATATAAATCGGGGCAATTATAGGGGCAATTTCTAGGAGGTTAAAACTAAGAAACTCTAGCCTAATTAATTAGTTTATCTTTTCTTCTTTCTTTCTAGCCTTAACTATAGGGAGTTTAACTATTTTACGCAAAAGAGTATTAGCAGCTATATTTAGTCGGCTAGGGCAATAGAGGAAACGGATATTAAATTAAGCTAGGACGTTAGACTAATAGACTTATTAGATCGAGAGCAGCCTTTTTATCGAGAAATATATTAGGGCCTTATAGTCTATAATAACGTCGAATTTCTAACTAAGGAGTTCTAAGTAGAAGTATTTAATACTCTAGATAATAGCGAGGAGCTTATAGTCTTAGATTAGGTAGGCGCGTTTAGTAGGGGATATAGTCTTAGAAAAGAAGCCTATAGGCTTCTAGGTTAAGTTAGTTTGCTATTACTATAGTATACTAGTAGTTGCGTTTTAGGAGGCGTTAGTTTTAAGTCGGGTTAGTAGTTTAGGATAGAAAAAGGCGAGAATAGGAGCTTTAGTTACGAGCTTTTTTATTTAATTAAATGCTTTGCGCTATTTTAGTCCGAGTTTAAAAAGCGTATCCTTTTTAAATAGTTAGTTTAAGGGTTTAGCAGTTGTACTAGTATAATAGTAGAAAATCTAGATAAAGTTATAAAGACCTATAAAAAAGCATATAGCTTTATAGTCTTTAAAGTCTTCGAACTTCTAATCCGTAATAGCTTATACCTTGCAGGGGTTAATACTAAGTCCTATACTAGTATATAGTATTATGCTAAAGTAGTTAACCTTAGTAACGTTAAACTAGGACTTCTTAATATTACCTTATAGATTAGCCTAATAAAGGCGCTAGATAACTTTATAGCATTTAGTCTAATAGTCCTCCCTATTATTATTATCTGTATAGATTAGGACGTTATCTATTTATATACTAGTATATTAATCGAGGAGGTTATAGAGCTAGGCATTAATAAAGTTCTAGAACTAAGCAGGGCTAACTTTTAATCCGAACGGAAGGACTAACTAATAGAACGTACTAAACCTAGTACGGAATACTATTAGGTATTTAGAGGCTAGGTCGAGACGGAGATAGTAGAACGCCTAGATAACGTTAATCTTCGAAAGGCGTTTTATAGATTAGCAGTTAAAAGCAGTACTATTAAGAAAAGGGGCAGGCGAGATATAACTCTTTAAGTAGTTATTTATCTAATAGTAGTTAATATAAAAGCGCTAGGCTATAGAGTACGGCTTTAGTGCAAATAGAATAGAGGCAGTATATAGCCTAGCGTTAGGTTTAATAAAACCTATTTTAAGCAAGTAGTCTATAGTTTCTTTCTCTAATAGTAAGTATTTAATTAGAGTATAATAAGATAGGGGACTAGCTAGGTAAAAGGGTTTCTTAAGTTTAAGCGTAATATTATAACTAGGATAGGGGCTTGTAAGGGTATATGCTTCCTTCTTACTAAAAAAGCCTTTTATATACGCAAGGGGCTATAGGATTAGGCTGCGGATTAGGGCAATATAATTAGGGTCTTTTCCTGCTAGGAACGGGATCTCCTAGCCTTAATACATACGACTTGCGGGACTAAGCTTTATAATTAAGGCCTTAGGTAGGTTAGAGTCGTCTTCTAAAAGTACAGGCTAGGTTAGTATTAAGGGAGTTAATTCCTTCTATTATACCTATTAGGGATCCTCTTAGACTATTTGGATTAATTAGTCTTAGCAGTCCTAGTTGTCTTCCTAGGGATTAGTTATATTAAGAGTCTTAGTCTAGGTCGGGTTCTAGGCTAGCTTTTTTTTCTTTATAGGCTATACGAAGTTATAAATCCTCTATAAGTATTAGAAGATCTTATACTTCTTTTTATCTGCCTTAATTAATTAGTTCTAGCGTTCTATATTAGCCTAAACGGCTAGGTCGATCTGCCCCTCGAGTAAAGGCATTTTAGGCAAAAAGATCGAGGGGGAGTACTTAGCAAGGGCGGGGAGGTTATTAGGCTAAATAAGCTTTTAAGCAATATAGTCGAGTAGTAGTTTCTTTTTAGCTAGCTAGTATAAGCTAATAAAAAGATCCTAGGCATAGTTAGTAACTTAGAAAGTCTCCTAGGGAAAGGACTAGCTATTAATTATAAGGGTTGCGATTAAATGCTTATATATAGGGCTAGCTTAGCGGCCTTAGAAATCGACTAGAGGGAGAGGACTAATAGGGACTAGCTTAATACTAAGGCGTTTAATAGCCTACTTAGCAAATTAGCAACTAATAAAGAAATAGGCATCTGCTCTAGTATTATAGAGAGATAAGGTATAAAGAGCGATTCTATTAATCTAAATTTAACTATTAATAGTAAATAACTCTCCTACTTCCTTTTATATATATAAGACTTTTAGGACTATTAAGGAGCCTTATAATAGTCCTATTCTTTTCCTAAATCCGAGTCTTTAGAGGTTATTAGTAGTAGTATTAGCGTCCTCCTTATACTAGAGATCTAAATATAGTTAGAGCAATCTTTAGCTATATAGCCCTTCTTTCTATAAATAAAGCACGTACTATTATCCTAGTAAACCTTTTTTTTATCCTTAGAAAGAGCCTTGCCTTTTTCCTTAAATATTATTATTAGGGTCTTCTTAGTTTCTCCTGCTAACTTATTTTTATAGCAAGGAGTATAACTACTTAATTGCTAGGTCTCTTATTAGATAGTATCTCTTTTTTAGTAGTAAACCGAGTCCTTAATATAGCTATAAAAGCCTTTATAGGAGAAGTTATTATTCTTAGTCTTAGTTAATAGGCTAGAGTCTAGGTTAGTTAAAAAGTAGTCCTAAAGCGTATACTGTATTTAATTAAATAGTATATAAGTCTTAGCGGCTAAGTTATTAAACTCTATAATAAATTCCTAGATCTCCTACTTACTAGAAATCGAGAAGTTTAAATAGCAGAGGCGTTTAGCAGCCTTTGCAAACTTATTAGGATTGCTATAGGCACACTTAAAATACTAGATTATCTTAGCTAGTCTAGAGAAGGGTCGTTCTATTAAGTCGTACTAGGTTTTAAGGGTCTTATAAGCCTTGCCCTTAAGGGACTAAAATAAAAAGCCTATCCTATCTTCCTTATTTGAAAAGGTAGCCTTATTAGTCCTTATCTTATCTTTTAGGTTAGTTAGAAAAGCACTAAACTCGCTCTTCTTTCTAGAAAACGTTCTAATATCTTTATAGCAGGTCTTAGCCGAGTTAGAGTAAGCTAGGTTTAGTTATCTAATAGCGGTAAAGATAGGCTAAGCGTCCTTTCTAGAGGGGATAAAAGCAGTAGACTAATCTATAAAGGCTATAAAGACCTCTCTATAATAGGCAGGTTTAGGGGTCTATTAGTTCTATAAGTTAGCAATCTACTGCTAAAAAGCCGCTAACTAGGACTATAGGTCCTAGTTAGTTAGGGTTATTAAGAAAGAAGCTATAATTAAATAGTCTTCGTCCTTAATATTATAATCTTAGTCTTAGGGGTTATAGTCTAATTCTCTCGAGGCTAATCTTATAGAGCGTCGAGAAAAAGTCTAGTCTTAGCTTCTAGATATATATTAGGAAGCGGGTCTAAGTCTTAGGTCTTATTCCTTAGAGCCTAATTAAATAGTTTAAAGGGTCTAGGAGTCTTCTAGAATCTTAGCTGCTTATTTTAGCAACGAAAAGTCGTAGTCTAGTCTTAAGTCGTATTATAAAGGTATTTTGCGTCTTTGTACAAGACGTAAGGCTAGTACGTATTTATAAACCGCTTATTAGCAATAGATTAATCTTAGAATAGTATAATAGCCTTTAAAATAATAAGTAAATATATTATAGATACTATAAATAAAGATTCTAAAATAAAGAGGAAAGAGAAAAAGGGGCATAAAGCTATGCGTACTAAGAAAGACTATATATAATGCTATACGTAACCTAGGGTCTATTAGGGCTATAATTAAATAGTTAGTGCCCTTTTAACTAGTCTTGTGGATACATGGCCTGAGAGTTAGTATGTATTATAGCGCGTAACACCTAGTATCCTATAAAAACGTGCTACTCCCTCTTCTTAACTATAGATCTTACTAAAAGAGCTATATAGGCCTAGTCCTATTATTAAGATTAGCAAAAATTCGAATTCTTTATTATATAATACTTTAAGATTTTTCGAACGTATTCTGGAAATATAACTAATAAAAATATTAACTTTAGCCCCTAACCTAGAATAAATAAACCTTTTTTAGAAAGATACCCCTCCTATAATATAAACTTTAAATTTAGTATTATACAAAGAAATAATAGAAGGAAGTAATATTTTACTGCGAGTTTAGACCTATTATACTTCTCCTAAATTCTAGGATATATAGCTAAATATACTCGAAGCCCCTTCTTAGATTAAACTTAATACTTTTATTACGAGATAGTTATATAATATTAATTATTACGATCTTTACGGATATAGTATTATACAAATACTATAGTTAGAACTCTATAGTTAGACGTACTACTAAGTAGGATAAGTCTACTGCACTTTTATTAAGGAAATCTTATATGCTATTACCTCCTGGGATATTGCTTTCCTAATAAAAGGATCTCTAAATTAGAACTTCGTACGATTTATTACTAACCTACTACTAGGGGAAGATTCCAAAACTATACAAATTAGGGATACGCCTTTTTAGTAACTTAAGAATACCCTTAACGGAATATAGCTACTTTATACGACTTATTTGTAATAATCTTTTATTTAAGAACCCTCTTAACCTAGTATACTAGCCTATATAGTATTGCAGGGAACTCCTGCACTTATAATTGCACCCTTTGTACGATTATAGTCTAGTATTGTACGAGTTTATTTACTTCCTCCTATAAAATAGGTTTTAAATAGCCCTATTATACTAGAGAAAGTAACTGCTTTTCTTAAAGGTTAGAAGAAAGATTAAAATTATACTAGTAAGCCGTATAATATACTAGCTAATAAAACTAGGATTTTTTTTAATTACTACTTTTATATTAGTATTATTAAAGATTAATTCTACGCTATTTTTCCTAATATCCTTACTAATAGGGCTTAGGATTACTACTTTTATTTTATAGGAACTAATAAAAAGTAAGACGAAATTTATACACTCCTTAATACTTATTTTAATACTCGTACGAATTATACCTAATACTAGACGGATTAGACTATACTCCTTTTTTATACTATATAATAAAGTTTACTAAATAAGACTCCCCTTAAGAACCTAGATACCCTAATTAATAAACTACGTTTAGTATAACGGGCTCTTAGGGATAATTATAGCAGTAATAGACAACTCCTTATAACTATTACACGAGCCTGCTATAGCGTCCCCGAGTTTAAATAAGCAATGCTATTTTAAGATCTTTTATGCAAAGTATTTATTAATCGACTATAGGCCTCCCTTATAGTCTTTATAGATTAAAATACTTCCTAGTATTTTATCGACTAGCGTTATACTAATAATAATCGCTATCGTATAAATTAGAATCCTTTATAAAGACTTCCCTTCTAATAACTACTATAGCCCTTACTAGCATAACGTCGTTTACTCTTATCCTCCTAACGATTTATTCTTTATATAATAAAGAAGTATTTCGTCTATAAAAAGGAAGGTTGCTAGTTAACTAACTATCGACTAGACGAAATTAAACGCGCTAAAGGATAATACTTAACGCTCTATAATAAAACGCAATAATAACCCCCTTCTAATAATAACTTTAACGCTTTTCTTCTATTATATAAAGGTTTATTTAATAAACTACTATAGGATAATACTTTTCTTTAGTCGTATAATAATAATTTTTAGGAAGAATCTAATACTATACCTAATAATACTAAGGGCTAAGACGCTATTACTTTTTTTACTACTGCCGTATATATATATCGTCTAGTTAGCGATAATATATATTACTCGAATAACCCTAATATTCCAGCCGACTAGTTCCTCCTTTCTAACTAATATCGTATAATATATTAGGGTAAACTTTAGGATACTAGGGCAGCCTAGATCTTAACTATTAGCAAACCCTAGGCCGAAGCATATATATAGAAACACCCTTATACAATAATTAATTAGACTCCTAGCTAGAATATTATTTATTTTAAATCGTCTAACCCTGTTTTACCTATTAAAATAATCCTCGTACGAAACCCTTTAAGCCGTATCCTTTACTATATTCTTAATATAGCAATACCTTTCCTCTTTTATTTTAAGGATACTAATTGTTTTTATGCCTACTTTAATAATACTAGAGACGTAATCGTATAATATAATAGATCTACTATTCCTATTATTTATAAGTAGGGTTATCCTTTCTTCTATATCTCTAAGCATAAGGCTGCGTTATACTATACCGAATATAAGTTACGCTACTTGTATTATTATTTTAGATATCCTAGGACTAAACGACTTTATAACCTTCTCTATAATACTAGTTATACAGATATCTCGCTAACTATTCTTAACTCTATCTAACGCCTGTATTATTATTGCTAGTTATTTAACCCTAAACCCTAACGCTTTAAATTCTCGATTAAAGATAACTGCGACTTTAACTATAATAATATTATTAATATCTTCTACTTTAGAGGCAAGCCTATTCTTTACGTTATTAATAAGGCTATATTATTTTAAGCTGCCGCCTTTATATAATCTATATCCGCCTCTAATACGTAGAATGCTTTATGTAAGTGCTAGATCTATACGTACTAAGGACTACCCGACGTTATCGCCTATAACGCTAGCACGAATGTTTCCTCCTCTAAATTTTATATAAACGCTAAGTTAATTAGCTCCTTATATAAGAAAGTCCTTATCGAAGCATACTAGGCTATTAGCAAAGTTAAGAGAGCCTATGCCCCTTTTTAGCAGGCATATAATATTCTATATTACAAGATTAACTCTTATACGAACGACTTAGTTATACTTTAGATAGCTATTAAGGCCGTTAATAATATAGCTAGCCTAAATAGCCTTATCCCTACCCTTTTTATATTTAGCATATACCCTTAGCTTTTATATAATAATCTACTAGTACTAGATCTTATTACTAGGGCTAAGGCTATCTAACTAGCTATATAGCAGGTTTGCTAGATTAAAGCCTAGTCTAATATCTCTCGTGCCCTTTATACTAAAAATAGCCCGGATTCGTATAATATTTACTAGCTTTTACTCTAAAGTAAAGTCCTTATCTAGCGTAAAAAGGATACGTAATAAGGCCCTTATTGCATTTCTTGCTTTAACAGATAGGATATCTTTTTTAATCTCCCTACTAGCCCTATACGCTTTTATATAATATATATAAAACCCTATTAACGCCCTTCCCTATTAATACCCTTATCTCTAACTATAAATAGGACCCCTTTATCCCTTCCTCCTTATTTTTATTTAATAACGAGCTTAAATAAAAAGTTAGGCAGGGAAGGTCTAGTTTAAAATACCCTTTCGCATATTGCCTAATAAGGCTAACTATAAGCAGTTTCCTACTTATTATATAATACCGCGAGTTTTCCTTACCTAAAAGGAAAAGGATAACTATACCCTTGCTTTTTGCCTTTATAAGCAGAGTATAATTCTTACCCTAGGGAAGCTATTTAAGAAATCTAATTGCGCGGAAATTACCGCTCTTTTAGATTAGGAGGTCTTTACCTTTATACGATTCGACCTAAAGAAATATATACAGGCTTGTATTTTTAAAACTAGGCTTATTTAGGAAATTAAAGGGCTAAATAATACGCTATACGAAAAATCGCGGCTTATTATTTAAGGCTATAGTAATAGTAAAAAAGAGCAGATTCTTACTTAATCCCCTATAATCTTACGTATATCTTAACGCCTTCTTCTCGCCTTTAGTCTGTTTTTAATAAAGTCGTATAATATAACTAGCGAACTTTAGGATATTATACAGGCATATATCTAGTTATATAATACGCTTACTCGTAAAATATACGCTTCCCTTCCTAAGGAACTTTAGGATAACTACCCTTTAGATATACTTCTTTTTTTTTTATAAACCTTTATATAGTCTTGCGGAATTAGGCCTTTACTAGTTTAAAATATACTACTCCTACTATTGCTCTAAGCTTTATATAACTTCGTTATTATACGACCCTTGCCTTTTTTTTACAAAATATAGACCTAATTTTTTTAGAATTACTAGCCTCTAGACTAATAATATGTTCTCTTTTACTTTTAAAAAATTCTCCACGCTTAAGAAAGCCGAGCTAAAAACCGCGCAGTTTTATATAAAACCTAAGACTTTGCTTATAAACGGCTCGTTAGTTAATTTTAATAGCGGCTATATTTTGCGTTATTTATATAATATTACGTTTACTTAGAAAAGGCAGGCTAATAGCCTCTCTAAAATTAACCCTTCTACCCCTAACGCTAAATAGGCTTTTATTAGTTAATACGCCTATAGCGCTTATATCGCCTCTATTTATTAACCTAAGGCGTTATATAATATTGTAGTCGCTATATAAGTTATAGATCTAATAACTGCTAATATTTAAGCTATAAATAAAATAATTATATAGTAAAAGGATAACTTAAACCGCGGACTTTGTTTTATACCCTTTAACCTTACTCGTATAAAACTATTTATTTTTACGGATAGATCTTTTGCTAATAATCGGGACCTTATATCTTAACTTAGGGTCCTTATTATCCTTAGTAAAGAGACTAATAATAATAGTTCCTTTATTATATAAGGTAATATACTATACTAGACTTCTATTAAGTATAAAAGGGTTACTCGGAGTATCCTTATAAGCGAGTTATATAGTTTAGTCTTAGGTATTAATATTAGTATTGCCTTATATATAATAATTTAGGCTATTATATAATCCCTTAGTTTGCCCCTAATCCCTTTAATTCTTTATACAGATTTACGTTCTTTATACGACTATTTAGTTAAATTAGGCTCGACTATAGAAAAACGCCTTTTAATTAATATTATAGCTCTGCGGGAATTGTATAAACGCAAGAAAATATCTAAGATCTATTAGATTAATAGTAAAGATAATCCCGCGGACGCCTGCATAAAGGGCGGCCCTAATACTGCCCTAACTACTTTTATTTCGACTAATAAATACAAGCTACGTATTAAGGGTTTTATTTAGCAACCCCTCTAATCTTTCTTTTATTTATATCTACTGTATAATACTATATACTTATTTTATCCCTACTTTTGTTTATTTATACGATATTTACTCTATTCTTTGTTTTTTTTCCCCTTTATTATTATATAACGTTGATTTTTTTTCTGTTTTTTTATTTTTTTAAGTTAGATTTTCCCTTTTACTATTTCTTTTATATTCTTTTAGAAGCTTATATGTTCTTTTATCGCAAAGTTTTACTATAGATAAACGCTATTTATTTATTATATAACTACTTGCTAGCATTTCTTATGCCTAATTCCCGTTATACGATTACTATATCTTACTATTATTATCTAATAAAACGATAGCGTCCCTAGCACTCGCCCCTATACTTACCTTCTCTAAGTTAGCCCCCTAGCACCTAGGGACTTTAACTTTAACGCGACTAGAGGGCAGCTTATCCCAGGTCTTATACGAAACCTAGGAGTTATTGCTCCTACCCTCTATTAGCTTAACTACTTTCTCCTTCTTAACTATAACGCTACTATCCTTTTCTATAATATCCTCCTTATTATATAACGTTTTTTTATTATTTTTCTTATTATTATTAGCGTTATTATTATTATCTATCTCCTTAACTATACTGCTAAAGTTAACCCTCTTCTGCCTATTATTTTCTTTATTATACGAATACTAGTATTAAGGAGATAAATTAAAGGCCTTTATTTAGAACCTAAATAAATACCTTATCTTATGCGATTACTAAATACAAGTCGTATAGCTCTAACTATCGATTATATAATAGGTATTAAAAAGGTTAGGGTTTTTATAATAAATATTATAAGGATTATTAGCTATATAACTATAACTTATATTTAGAATACTAGGAAAATAGGACTGCTTTTATACAATCCTAGCAAAAGCGTAATAGGGCTCTTTTATTACCTAAATACAAACGTTAATATTATATAACAGTATTTAGTAGAGCCTTATTATATTATCCTAAATAAAGTTAACACTAAAGAATATAAGTATTATATAAAGGTTAACTATTTCCTAACTTATATTTTGCGCAAGATAAGATATAAATACCCTATTCTTTGCAGAACCTATTAGTAGAAGCAGGAGTTAGAATACGCTTAAGTAGCCTTAACGCCCTAGAGGCAGGGTATATATAGTTAACTCCTGCTAAAATAATAATATCTTCTCGTATAAAGTATCTCTATATTTATATAATATTGCTTTATTATCCTTATTATTTTTATCGTCTTTATTATCTTTATTATTATTATTATTACTAAAGAAGGAGAAGAAAAAAAAGAAAAAAAGAGAAAGGGAAGAGGAAGAGAGAGCGCAATATATATTCCTTAGGACAGTAAAAGCTAGGTTACTAATTTATAAGCAGCAGAATTAAGAGTTTATAATCTTTACTAGTATTTTTAACTTAACTATTACTATAGGTAATATTACTACTTGTATAGAGTAACGATCCGACTTATTAGAACCTTATAACTAAAAAGGCGGTATATAATAACCCTTTAGGTATATATAATACGTACCTTTTAGTATCAGTTAGCCTAATAGTCCGTTTGCTAACTATTAAGGTTAGCAACCTTAAAGTAATAGTTTTTAATAATATTTTCTCGATATTTTTCTTTTTACTCGTATAATAGATATAAAAAGAAAGAGTCGAGTATTAGTCTAAAAATACTATTATATAATAGAACTAGGAACTACCTTAATACAATAACTACTTATAATATAGGTTATGCCTCGTACGACTTATTATTATAAGGGAATAGGAGGTTATATATTAGAATGGAAATAGGAGTTGCTAGGTCTTATATAGTAGTAAGATATAGAATAGGTATATAGACCTTCTCCTTTATACAAAGGAGAAGGGAGAGTATCTGTATTAATACACAATTTAGATCCCTCTATCTTTTACTTGTTTAATACGTACGTGTTCTAAAGACCGCTTAACAGAATTAGCAGAGGATAGAGAAGCCTAGGGGTTTTATTATAGGGGATCTTATTCCTCTAGTAGTCGTAGCAGTTATAAATATACTAGCGAACGTCTTGCTTTATACTAGGCTAGCAATAATCCTGCTTAATAAGAATTAATATCTTATTCTAGCCTGCGTGCGCGAATATAGCGGGTTTATAAGCAATACGGATTAGTATAGTATAAAGGAAAGTGCTATTAGCAGCCTTCTCCGGGATAATTAGCAGGGTGCCTTAGCGACTAAGGTTCTAAGCAGTGTTTTCCTTTTAGATTAGATTAACTAGGTCCGCTTTAGTTAAAGTAGTTACTATATGGATAGTTATAAAGGCTATAGCTAGGGAGTTAGTTAGGGGTATATTAAATCTAAGTCTTTCTAGCAGGATTATACTAAATATACGCTCCTCTTTTTCCCTAGCTTTAATAGTAGGCAACTTTGCAGTTTTCTATAATAAAGCATTAGCGATTATATTTAAATAACTAGAGCAGTATAAGAAGTATATATTAAATTAAGCTAAAAAGTCGGACTACTATATTTATTATATAAAGAAGAGCCTTTTTATTGCAAAATATACTAAAGCTTTATAATCTATAATAACGTTAAACTTTTAACGAGTTCTAAGTAAAAGTACTTAAGGCTTTAGATTACTATAAGGAATTCGCAGTCCTAGATTAAGTAGGCGTGCTTAGCTAGGGTTATTATCTTAAAGATAAATCTAGTTAGCTTCTAGGTTAAATCGTTAGGCTACTACTACTATAGAACTCTAGTAATAGTATTATAAGATATATTAGTCTTAAAGCAGGTTAGTAGTTTAGGTTAGAAGAAGGCTAGGACTAGGGCCTTTATTGCGAGCTTTTTTATCTAGGCGAAAGCACTGCGTTATTTAGGTCTAAGGGAAAAATCGCTATCTTTCTTTAATAAGTAGTTTAAAGGTTTAGCAGCCTTATTAGCATAGTAATAAAAGATCTAGATAAAGTTATAAAGGCTAAGGAAGGAATATATAGTCTTTCTATTATAAAAGTCCTTGAATTTCTAATTAATAATTATTTAAATCTTATAGCGGTTAATGCTAATTCCTACGCCTGCGTAAAATATAACTCTAAGATAGTTAACCTTTATAATATTAAACTAGGACTTCTTAATATCTCCCTATAGATTTGCTTAGTAAAGGCACTAGATAACCTTATAGTATTCTTCCTAGTAAGCTTTTTTTTATTATTATCTAAGTAGATTAGGATATTATTAGTATAAGTACTAGTATACTAGTCTAAAAGGTTATAGAGCTAGGTATTAATAAAATTCTAGAACTAGGCTAGGCTAACCTTTAGGCTAAAAAGGAGGACTTTCTAGCAGAATATGCTAAATCTTATACAGAATACAGTTAGATATTTAGAGTTGGGGTCGAGATAAAGATAATAGAAGGCTTAGATTATATCGATTTTAGAAAAAACGTTAGGCTTTCTAGCAATTAAATATAGTACTATCGAGAGAAAGCGTAAAAAAGATCTAGCTTTTTAGATAGTCGTTTATTTAGTAGTAATAGATATAAAACCTATAAGCAGTCGAGTATAGCTTTAGGGCAAAAAGGATAGGAGCAGCGTATAAGCTAGTATTAGGTTTAATAAATCTAATTAAAAGGAGGTAATTAATAGTCTCTTTCTCTAGTAGCAGATACTTAACTAGCATTTTATATATAGAAGGGCTAGTAGGATTAAAAGGCTTATTAAGTTTAAACGTAATATTATAACTAGGGCAAGGGCTAGCAAGGGTATACGCTTCCTTTTTACTAAAAAAGCCTTCTAGGTATATAAGGGCCGGAGGAATTAGGCTGCGTATAAGGGTTATATAGTCCGGGTCTTTACTAGCAGGGAAGGGAATCTTCTGCCTAGCGTATATAATACTTGCTAGGGCGAGTCTTATAATCTCCTTACTTATTAGTATAGAGTCTAGTTTAAAAGGCATAGGAATAGTTAGTATTAAGGGCGTAAGATCCTTCTAGCAAGCCTATTATAAGTTGGCTTAAAGGGATCTAATTAATTATACTTAGAGGAGTTTATTATCTAGGGCAGCGTTATTATTGTTAGTTATAGTTAGGTCGAGGTTATTAGTCGGGGTTAGGCACTTTTTTATTAGGCTAGTAGGGAATATAAGATTATTATTCTGCTTCTGCCTTTATAGGATCTAGTAGTAATAGTCGTCCTTCTTTATTAACTTATCCTGTAATTTAATATCTATTTATATAGCTAAGTCGATTTTTCTACTGCTAAGGGTTAGATTCTGCAAAATTATTGCTAGGGAATACTTCGCAAGAGCAGGCAAATCGTCGGGCTATATAAGACGCTAGGAGGAATAGTTAAAAAGGAGGTGCTTTTTAGCTATTTATTTAAGTCCGATAAGAATATCCTAGTTATAGTTAGTAACCTAGAACGTTTCTTATAGGAATATATAACTATTAATTATAAAAGTAGCAGTTAGGTACTAGTTTATAATACTTATATTATAGCCTTAGAAATCGATAAGAGGAAATAGGCGAATAGAGGAGAGTTTAGCCCTAAGGCTTTTTATAGCCTTCTTAGTAAATCTTTAGGATACTATAAAACGAGTTTCTGCTCTAGTATTATAAGAAGAGGAAGTATTTAGACTAATGCTATTAGATTAAATTATACTATTAATAGTAAAGGACTTTCTAAAGCTTTTTTCTACTAATACCTTTAGGACTATTAAAGAGCCTTATAATAGTCCTAGTCTTTTCTTAACTCGTTACTATTAGAGTCTATCTTCTTTGCTATAGGTAGGGGCGTTGCTTATCTCCTTAACCTAGAGACTTTCTAGCAGTTAGGGCTATCTTTAGCCTAGTGCTCTTTTTTTCCGCAGATAAAATAAGTACTATTTTCCTAATATACTCGTTTTTCGTCTTCTATAAGTGCCTTAGCTCTAACTGCTCTTTTCTAGTTAAAAAAAAGGGAGGAAGCAGGAACTCTATTATAGCAGGGAGCGTATACTAGGGGATAGGATTCTCTTTATACCGCCTCTTTCTTATAGCGGAAAATAGTATTTTTAATAGCCTTTTAGTATTCCTTATATAAAAGGCAGTTATTTTTTGCCTTAGTTAAAAAGCTTAGGTTAAGGCTAGCTAGTAAGTAGTCCTAGAGAGAGTACTTTAACTAGTCTATAGAAATCCGGGTCTTTATAGCTACGTTATTAAATTCCGTAATAAACTCCTAGATATTCTACTTACTAGTTATCGAGAAGTTTAGTTTTTATAGCCTTTTAATAGATTTGGCAAATTCGTTTAGGTTGCTATACGCTAATTCTAAGCTTTAGACTATCTTAGCTAAGCAGGAAAAAAGGCGGGTCTCTAACTTATACTTAAGAGTTTTCTATGCCCTACTTTTAAGAGCCTAAAAGAGGAAAGATATCTAGTCCTTTTTATTATAGAATATAGAGTAGTTAGTCTATATTTTATCTTTGAAATTTACTAGGAAAGCGCTAAACTCGCCCTTTTCCCTGTTTAGGGGGACGTCTAGGCCCCCGCCTCGGAGTCTCCGTAACCTCCGGAGTGTTACGCGCTAGCTATAATACTAACTCTCAGGCCATGTATCTAGACTCTTAGGAAGAGTTATAAGACTAGTTACAAGGGCACTAACTATTTAATTATAGCCCTAATAGACCTTAAATTATATATAGCATTATATATAGTCTTTCTTAGTGCGTATAGCTTTATGCCCCTTTTCTCTTTTCTCTTAATTTTAGAATCTTAGTTTATAGTGCCTATAATATATTTACTTATTATTTTAAAAGCCGTAATACTATTTTAAGATTATATATTGCTAATAAGCAGTCTATAAATACATATTAGCCTTATATCCTATACAAAGATGCAAAATACCTATATAATACGACCTAAGACTAGACTACGACCTTTTTATTACTAAGATAGGCAGCTAAGACCTTAGAAGACTCCTAGACCCTTTAGAGCATTTAATTAGGCTTCGAGGAATAAGACCTAAGACTTAGAACCGCTTCCTAATATATATTAGGAAGCTAAGACTAGACCTTTCCTTAACGCTCTATAAGATTAGCCTAGAGAGAATTAGACTACGACTCCTAAGACTAAGATTATAATATTAAGGATAAAGACTATTTAATTATAGCTTCTTCCTTAATAACCCTAACTAACTAGGACCTATAGTCCTAGTTAGCGGCTTTTTAGCAGCAGATTGCTAACTTATAAAGCTAATAGACCCCTAAGCCCGCTCCTAAACCTGCCTGCTATAGAGAGGCCTTTATAGCTTTTGCGGATTAGTTTACTGCTTTTATCCCCTCTAGAAAGGCCGCTTAGCTAGTTTTTGCTGCTATTAAATAACCAAACCTAGCTTACTCTAACTCGGCTAAGACTTATTATAAGAATATTAGAACGTTTTCTAGAAAGAAGGGTAAGTTTAGCGCTTTTCTAACTAACCTAAATATATAAATACAACTATATATAACGCAAATCGTCTGCGCGTCTCGACGTATTCCTGCTCCTAAAGGAAATAACTAGGGATAGGTACGTATAAATAAAGCATTTAATTACGTAATAGGGCTATATTTAGGCAGTACTCGTAGTATAATTAGATTATACTTAATCCGAGATTAGAATTAGATTATAAGGAGATTAGGAAAATAAAGCAGAAGAAGAGGATTAGGATTAGGGAACTATATATATAAACTCTGCTTTCTTCCCTTAAGGAAAAAAAAGAGAGATAAATATAAGCAGATATTAATAGATTAAGGACCCGAGCTAATTTAAGCAGAGTCCTTTTTTATATTATACTAATATATATTAATACCCTACTTATACTAATTAGTATTACTATTAGCTATTAATATAAGTCCTATATCTAATAAAATGCAAATTAGCTAGGAAATAAATACCTAGACCTAAGCTAGGAAACAACCTTTACCCTAGGAAGGAACGGACTTCTAGAGTTCGCGGTTTTAATCTCTTATAGTACTAGATAGTATAATAGCTACTTAAAAGACTAAATCGACCTTAAATAATAATAAGATCCTTAGGAAGGAACGGACTCCTATAGCCTATAGTTTTTATTTTTTAAAGACCTCGAATTATACCTAGAACGTTTAGGATAATAATCGAGATACCTAGAGGGATTTATTTCTTTTTTCTAGGGAAACCTATTCGATTATTTTTTTTACTTTTATTTTTACTTTTTACGACTTTTAAAATACTTTATTTTAATACTAACTTAAAATTAGATAGATATTGCCTCTATACTATACTTATTTTCTTTCTATTTCGAAGGGATTACGTTTTTATATTCTAAATACTTTTATATAGATATATAATTATTTTTAAAATAAAACTATACTTATTACGTTTAGGAAGCAAAAATCTCTTTTATTAATTTAGCCTAGGCAAACTAGTAAATAAAAATTACCTGCCTAGCTTAATCTATCTAAATTTTTTTTATACCTAGCTATACTTAAAATATTTTGCCTAGTTATACTTACTTAAATTTTTTTTGCTTAAAGTACCTGCTAATTTTGCTCTAGAGCTACCCTAAGTAATATTATAGGATTATTTTTTTATTCTAAACTCCTAATAGGCTTATATAGCTGCTTAAGCTAAATTAGTATACTCCCCTTTTTAGAACTCGTTAAGGGGATAGTTCGTTTAGATAAACGCTGCTAGAGTACGTATAGTATAACTAGCTTTAAGTACTAGCTTTATATCTAATATTAGCTAAGAATTATCTCGATATTAGAAGGGGATGCTTACTATCTTATACTATAAGCCTTATAATAAGTAACTAAAATAGCTCTTTACTATAGCTAAATCCTATTCCTAATAAGCGTTAACTATAAGTAGCTACTAAGCTAGATAGGAAATATACTAGTAATAAGGCACTATCCTAGTTACCTTCCTATAGGGACGACTATAATTTAGGGTTTATAGGTTTTGCTAAGACCCCTTAGGCGTTTTTAGCATCCTTATTATTATTATTAGCGTTTTTAGCGTAGCTATAGCTAGGAAAAGGCAATAACTTAGTATTATAAAAGGCAGCATATATCTTAGGACCTAGGGTATTAATAGCAAGCTACTTAATAATAATACTAGGATACTTATATAAAATTAGCCTAATATTTTTATCTAAATATTGCAAAAATTATTTTAAAATCGCAATTAAAATAGCTAAAATTCTGCTTATTTTAATAAGTATATAAAGGAGGGACTAGAGTAATATCGTTATTATTATTATTATTACTACTAATAACTATTATCTCTCTTATTAAGGTATCCTCGCCTAAAGGCCTACTTTCTCTACTGCCCCGCCCGCCCTTACGCCCCCTCCTACGCCTCCTACCCCCGCGCTTCTTAGTTTGCTTTAATAGTATTTCTGGAATATTTTATTAGCCTTATATAACGATTTTAGGAAGGTACTATTACTATTCCTATTAGAGTTTATTTATACTTACTATTAATAATAATAGTAATAATTTAATACTTTCTCGAGAGTATAAAAAGAAGAAGAAAAGAAGAAGTATAAGAGGAAGAGAGGGAACGACTTTATTTTGCAGGGTAAGTTACGTGCATGTGTATAAAAAGCGCGGCGGGGTAAGTTACATGCACGCGTATAAAAAGCGCAAAACACAGTAAGTACGCACTATAACCCTACTACCCTATAAAAGACCAATTCCTTTACTCTTCTTCCTTTACTATATTCTTCTTTATATACTCGTTTATTTATTTTCTATATAATTTCTTCCTTTCTATCTTTCCTATATACTATTTTTTCTTTTACCTTTCTTCTTTTTATTTATTTCTTTCCCCTATAATAATTTAATAATAAAAAGAGGACTACTAGTATATAAATATAACTATATATAACGCGAATTATCTATACGTCTCGACGCGTTCCTGCCCCTAAAGGAAATAACTAGGGATAGGTACGCATAAACGAAATATTTAATTACGTAATAGGGCTATATTTAAGCAATACTTATAGTATAATTAGATTAAACTTAATCTAAGATTAGAATTAGATTATAAGGAGATTAGGAAAATAAAGCAGAAGAAGAGGATTAGGATTATAGAACTATATATATAAACTCTGCCTTCTTCCCTTAAGGAAAAAGAAGAGAGATAGATATAAGCAGATATTAATAAATTAAGGACCCGAGCTAACTTAAGCAGAGCCCTCTCTTATTTTATACTAATATATATTAATGCCCTACTTATACTAAAAGATAAAATAAAGACTAATAAGGCTACTTTTTAGGATAAGGAAAATAGGATAGGCTTTTTATTTTACTCCCTTAAGGGCAAGGCTTATAAGACCCTTGAAACCTAGTACGACTTAATAGAACAACCTTTCTCTAGGCTAGCTAAGATAATCTAATATCTCGAGTCCGCTTATAGCAATCCTAATAAGTTTATAGAGGCTGCTAAGCGCCTTTGCTATTTAAACTTCTTAATCTCTAGTAAGTAGGAAATCTAGGAATTTATTGCGAAGTTCGATAACCTAGCAGCTAAGACTTATATACTATTTAATTAGATAAAGTATATGCTTTAGGACTACTTTCTAACTAACCTAGACTCTAGCTTATTAACTAGGACTAAGGATAATAGCCTCTCCTATAAAGACTTTTATAGCTATATTAAGGACTCGGTCTACTACTAAAAGAGAGATACTATTTGCTAAAAAACCTAGCAATTAAGTAGTTATACTCCCTACTATAAGGATAAGCTAGTAGGAGAAACTAAGAAGACCCTAATAATAACGTCTAAAGAGAAGGGCAAGGCTCTCTCTAAGGATAAAAAGAAGGTCTACTAGGATAATAGTACGTGCTTTATCTATAGAAAGAAAGGCTATATAGCTAAAGATTGCCCTAACTATGCCTAGATCTCTAGGATAAGAAGGACGCTAATACTACTACTATCTGCCTTTAGAGACTCGGATTCGGGAAAAGAGTAGGACTATTATAAGGCTCCTTAATAGTCCTAAAGGTCTTATATATAGGAAAGAAGTTAGGAGAGTTATTTACTATTAATAGTTAAGTTTAGATTAATAGAATTGCTTTTTACGCCTCGACCCTCTATAATACTAGAGCAGATGCCTATCTCCTTATTAGTTACTATTTTGCTAAGCAGGCTATTAAACGCCTTAGTACTAAGCTAGTCCCTATTAGTCCTATCTCCCTAGTTAATTTCTAAGGCTGCTAAGCTAGTTAAGTCTATAAGTATTTAATTATAACCTTTATAATTAATAGCTAGTCTTTTCCCTAGGAGGTCTTCTAAGTTACTAACTATACCTAGGATCTCTTTATTAGCCTATACTAGCTAGCCGAAAAGAAACTACTACTCGACTATACTGCTTAGAAGCTTATCTAGCCTAATAACCTCCCTGCCTTTACTAAGTACTCCCCCTTAATCCTCCTGCCTAAGACGCTTTTACTTAATAGGCAGATCGACCTAGCAGTTTAGGCTAATATAGAACGCTAAAACTAATTAATTAAGGCAGATAAAAAGAAGTATAAAATCCTCTAACGCTTATAGAAGAATAATAACTTTATATAGCCCGTAAAGAAAAAGAAGCTAGCCTAGATCCTAACCTAGACTAAGACTCCTAATATAACTAACCTCTAGGAAAACGACTAGGACTGCTAAGACTAATTAATCTAAGCAGTTTAAGAGGATCCCTAATAGGTATAATAGAAGGAATTAACTCCTTTAATACTAACTTAGCCTATACCCCTAGAAGATAACCCTAACCTGCCCGAGGCCTTAATTATAAAGCTTAGTCTTGCAAGTCGTATATATTAAAGCTAAGAGATCCCGTTCTTAGTAGGAGAAGACCCTAATTATATTGCCCTAATCTATAGCCTAATCCCGCAGCCCCTTGCGTATATAGAAGGCTTTTTTAGTAAAAAGGAAGCATATACCCTTGCAAGCCCCTATCCTAGTTATAATATTACGTTTAAACTTAAAAAACCCCTTTACCTAGCTAGTCCCCTATCTTATTATACTCTAATTAAGTACTTGCTATTAGAGAAAAAAACTATAGACTACTTGCTTAAAATAGGGTTTATTAAACCTAACGCTAGCCTATATGCCGCTTCTATCCTATTTGCGCTAAAGCTATACTCTATAGCCTAGCGCTTTTATATTAACTACTATTAAATAAATAACTACCTAAAGAGTCGTATCTTGCCTGCCCCCTCTCTTAATAGTACTGCCTTTAACTATTAATCTGCAAAACGCTTTTTAAAGATCGATATTATTTAGGCTTTCTACTATCTCCGTCTTAACCCGGCCTCTAAATATCTAATAGCGTTCTATACTAGGTTTAGTATATTCTATTAGTTAGTCCTTCTATTTAGTTTAAAAGTTAGCTTTATTTAGTTCTAGAACTTTATTAATACCTAGCTCTATAACCTCCTCGATTAATATATTAGTGCGTACGTAGATAATATCCTAATCTATATAGATAATAATAATAAAGAGGACTATTAGACTAAATACTATAAAGTTATCTAGCGCTTTTATTAGGCTAATTTATAGGGTAATATTAAGAAGTCCTAGTTTAACGTTACTAAGGTTAACTACTTTAGCGTAATGCTATACGCTAGTATTAGACTTAGCGTCGACCCTTATAAAGTATAGGCTATTATAGATTAAAAGTTTAAAGATCTTAAAGACTATAAAGCTATATGCTTTTTTATAAGTCTTTATAACTTTATCTGGATCTTCTGCTATTATACTAGCATAACTACTAAACCCTTAAACTAACTACTTAAAAAAAATACGCCTTTTAAACTCGGACTAGAATAGTATAAAGTATTTAATTAAATAAAGAAGCTTGCGACTAAAGCTCCTATTCTTGCCTTTTTCTACCTAGAACTACTAACCTAACTTAAGACTAACGCCTCCTAGAACGCAACTACTAGTATATTATAGTAATAGTAGACTAACTCGATCTAGAAGCCTATAGGCTTCTTTTCTAAGACTATATCCCCTACTAAACGCGCCTACCTAATCTAAGACTATAAGCTCCTTGCTATTATATAAAGCCTCGAGCACTTCTACCTAGAACTCCTTAGTTAGAAGTTCGATATTATTATTATAGGTAGGGTATTAATATATATTAGTATAATATAAAAGAGGACTCTGCTTAAGTTAGCTCGGGTCCTTAATCTATTAATATCTGCTTATATCTATTTCTCTTCTTCTTCTTTAAGGGAAGAAGGCAGAGTTTATATATATAGTTCCCTAATCCTAATCCTCTTCTTCTACTTTATTTTCTAATTTCTTTACAATCTAATTCTAATCTTAGATTAAGTTCGATCTAATTATACTATAAGTACTACCTAAATATAGCCCTATTGCGTAATTAAATTCTTTATCTATACGTACCTATCCCTAGTTATTTTTTAGGGGTAGGAATACGTCGAGATGCGCAGATAATTCGCGTTATATATAGTTATATTTATATACTAGTAGTCCTCTTTTTATTATCGAATCGTTATAGGGAAAAGAAATAAATAAAAAGAAGAAAGGTAAAAGAAAAAACAGTATATAGGAAAGATAGAAAGGAAGAAATTATATAGGAAATAAATAAACGAGTATATAAAAAAGAACGTAGTAAAAAAAGAGTAAAGGAATCGGTCTTTTATAGGGTAGTAGGGTTATAGTGCGTACTTACTATATTTCGCGCTTTTTATACGCGTGCACGTAACTTACCCCGCAAAGTAAAGTCGTTCCCTCTCTTCCTCTTATATTTTTTCTTTTCTTCTTCTTTTTATACTCTTAAGGAAGTATTAAATTATTACTATTATTATTAATAGTAAGTATAAATAAACTTTAATAGAAATAGCAATAGTACTTTCCTAAAATCGTTATATAAGGCTAATAAAATATTCTAAAAATACTGCTAAAGCAAACTAAAAAGCGCGGGGGTAGGGGGCGTAAAAGGGGGCGTAGGGGCGGGCAGGGCAGTAGAGAAAGTAGGCCTTCGGGCAAGGATACCCTAATAAAAGAGATAATAGTTATTAGTAGTAATAATAATAATAATAATAATATTACTCTAATCCCTCCTCTATATACTTATTAAAATAAGTAGAATTTTAGCTATTTTAATCGCGATTTTAAAATAATTTTTATAATATTTAGATAAGAATATTAGGCTAATTTTATATAGGTATCCTAGTATTATTATTAAGCAGCTTGCTATTAATACCCTAGGTCCTAAAATATACGCTGCCTCTTATAATACTAAGTTATTGCCTTTTCCTAGCTATAGCTATACTAAAAACGCTAATAATAATAATAAGGACGCTAAAAACGCCTAAAGGGTCTTAATAAAACTTATAAACCCTAAGTCGTAGTTATCCCTATAGGGAGGTAACTAGGATAGTGCTTTATTACTAGAATATCTCTTATCTAGCTTAGTAGCTACTTATAGTTAATACCTATTAGGAATAAGATTCGGCTATAGTAAAGAGCTATTTTAGTTACTTATTATAGGGCTTATAGTACGAGATAGTAAGCATCCCCTTCTAATATCGAGATAATTTTTAGCTAATATTAGATATAAAGCTAGTACTTAAAGCTAGTTATACTATACGTGCTCTAGCAGCGTTTATCTAGACGAACTATCCCCTTAATAAGTTTTAGAAGGGGGAGTATACTAATTTAGCTCGAGCAGCTATATAAGCCTATTAGGAGTTTAGAATAAAAAAATAATCCTGCAATATTGCTTAGGGTAGCTCTAGGGCAAAATTAGCAGGTACTTTAGGCAAAAAAAAATTTAAGTAAATATAGCTAGGCAAAAAATTTTAAGTATAGCTAGGCGTAAAAAAAATTTAGATAGATTAGGCTAGGCAGGTAATTTTTATTTACTAGTTTGCCTAGGCTAAATTAGTAAAAGAAATTCTTACTTCCTAAACGTAATAAGTATAGTTTTATTCTAAAAATAATTATATATCCGTATAAAAGTATTGAGGATATAAAGATATAATCCTTTTAAAATAGAAAGAAAATAAGTATAGTATAAAGGCGATATCTATCTAATTTTAGGTTAGTATTAAAATAAAGTATTCTAAAGTCGTAAAGAGTAAAAATAAAAGTAAAAAGGATAATTAAGAAGGTTTCCCTAGAAAAAAAAAATAAATCCCTCTAGGTATCTCGATTATTATCCTAAACGTTTAAAGTATAATTCGGGGTCCTTAAGAAATTAAAACTATAGGCTATAAGAGTCCGTTCTTTCCTAAGGATCTTATTATTATTTAAGGTCAATTTAGTCTTCTAAGCAGCTATTATACTATTTAGTACTATAAGAGATTAAAACTGCAAACTCTAGAAGTCCGTTCTTTCCTAGGGTAAAAGTCGTTTCCTAGCTTAGGTCTAGGTATCTATTTCCTAGCTAATCTATATTTTATTAGATATAGGACTCGTATTAATAGCTAATAGTAATACTAATTAGTCTAAGTAGGGTATTAATATATATTAGTATAATATAAGAGAGGACTCTGCTTAAGTTAGCTTAGGTCCTTAATCTATTAATATCTGCTTATATCTATCTCTCTTCTTTTTCCTTAAGGGAAGAAGGCAGAGTTTATATATATAGTTCCCTAATCCTAATCCTCTTTTTCTGCTTTATTTTCCTAATCTCCTTGCAATCCGATTCTAATTTCAGATTAAGTTCAATCCGATTATACTATAAGTACTGCCTAAATATAGCCTTATTACGTAATTAAATGCTTTATCTATATATACCTATCCCTAGTTATTTTCTTTAGGGGCAGGAACGCGTTAAGACGCGCAGATAATTCGCGTTATATATAGTTGTATTTATATAATTATAGATTATAAGGCCCTAATATATTTCTCGATAAAAAGGCTGCTCTTAATCTAATAAGTCTATTAGTCCGACTTCCTAGCTTAATTCGATATCCGTTTCCTCTATCGCCCTAGCTAACTAAATATAGCTACTAATACTCTCTTGCATAAAATAGTCGAACTCCTTATAGTTAAGGCTAGAGAGAAAGAAGAATAGATAAACTAATTAATTAAGCTAGAGTCTCTTAGTTTTAACCTCCTGGAAGTTGCCCCTATAATTGCCCTAATTTATATACCTACTATAACCCCTTATAGTGCTAACCTCGCTATGCTTATCTAAGAAGAGAACGCGGTTTAAAAGCTCGGCTACTATAGTAAGCGTTTAATTATCCTAGAGCAGACTGCTAATAAGCGACTATTCCTCTATATAGCTCTAATTCGTAAGGCCTATAAGCCTTTAATCTTTTGCTTATAGAGGCTAAAATAAAACAATTTAGGTATTATAGCAGGATTACTACTAGCCCTAGATAAACAGGACGTCTAAAGGTATATCTGTAACTATTATAACTATTAGAGAAATAATACCCCGCGTAATAAGACCCCTGGACTCCTATACCCTCTGCTAGTACTAACCGCTATTTAGGAATATATTGCTTATAACGGAAAAACTATACCTATAGATTGCTACGGATATAACTACGTTTAGACCTTTATCTATAAGCTTAGCCGAATTATTGCTATATTGCCCGGAAGGAAGAATAATACCTTAGAGACCCTTACTAGCTATTACTTCTAGTACTTATACTGTTTTTTTAGCCTGCTAACTGCTTAGATTATAGATAATACTAGCCCTTTTATCTCTTTATTCCTAGAATAAATTAACTAAATTATAGGAATAAAGCATTATTATAGTAGTGCCCTTTACTTATAAACCTAAAGCAGCGTTAAAGTTATAAATTAGTATTTAGATTAGAGGCTATGCTTCTATATCGATAAGCATTAAGATAATTAGAGCAATTATCTACTAGCCCTAGACTTTGCTTATAACTCGTCCTAGCACGCCTTAATTAGAATAGCCCTACTAATAGTAGTACTTAGAAAGGAGGTTAGGAACCCTCTCTCTCTGCCTCGATTAAATAGTTCCTTAACCCCTAATAACTCTAGAGACCCTGCCTATATTGCCTTACGCCTTATTGCCTAAGTATAGGAGGTATAGTAATAGGCTTATAACGTAGCAGCCTAGGCCTAGGAATAGTATAAATAATAGGCTAATAGGAAAAAACGCCCTATAGATTTTACTATTAGTAATAAAGTCTTCCTATAATAGAAGGGATTTAGTATAATCGCCCTAATAACTCGTCTCGACGCTTAGTAGTCTAGTCTATTTATAATTACTGCTAAGAGGGGCTTTAGCTATATTCTCGACCTGCTAGATAGCTATAAAATAACTAATTTATTCTATGCTAACTAACTCCGCAAAGCCCTAAATAACTTATTGCCTAATTAAATAGTCCTAGCTCCCGAACCTAAAGTAATCTATAGTACGCCCAAGTAGGAAGTTAATTATATCCTCTATTCTCGAGTTATAAGGCGGAATAAGCAACTAGAGTACTAAGTATAATAGCAAGGCTATAATCCTAATAATATATAGTATCCTACTAGGAACTTTAAGAACGCCCTAATTGCCTTAAAGGCTTACTATAACTATTACGTTAATGCCCCTAGACCCCTAATAAACTTAACTAAGTAGATCGAGGCTACTATAGCGGATAAACTATATAATAATAATAATAATAATAACCGTGCTATAATAGCTAGCACTATAATACGGCTATGCAGATATTTACCTTAATAGGCATATTAAGGCCTTAATTAGGGGGTAGTATTACGTGCTAGCTATAATACTAACTCTTAGGCCACGTATCTAGACTCTTAGGAAGAGTTATAAGACTAGTTACGAGGGCACTAACTATTTAATTATAGCCCTAACAGACCCTGGATTACGTATAGCATTGTATATAGTCTTTCTTAGTACGCACAGCTTTATGCCCCTTTTCTCTTTTCTCTTTATTTTAGAATCTTAGTTTATAGTGCCTATAATACATTTACTTGTTATTTTAAAGGCCGTAACACGGGGTAGCGACTAGGACCCCCTTTCCGGGTCCCTGCTCCCCCTCTGCACCCTCTACTACTGCCCCCTCCTCTATTACTGCCCTCTCCCCCTCCGCCGCCTCTGCCTCTAACCTCTGCCTCTTAGCTAGCACCTCTACTATATTGCTATTATTATCGCTGCTATAGTCGCGAGAGGCGGCCCCTAGTCGCTTAGCATCTACTGCCTCCTCTGCCTTTAGCAGTATTAGGGCAGCCTTAGGCATATATATTATTAGCTCGCCCCTAATATTAGGGTTTATAATAAAGGGCTATACTAGTCTATTTAAGTCTAGGGGGAGGTTTATAGTCCCCTAGGCCCTAGGGATATATACCTGCTTATTTATATCGACGCTAAGAATATTGCTAAGGATCCTGCTAAAGCGCTAACTATTATATATATAATGCGTATCGATACTCCCCTAGTAGGCTAATTATTTCTCCTAGATATAAAAAATAGCCTCCTAGTATTAGCGAACCTTACTTAGCTCCCTTAGGAGCTCTTAGCTTATAGCCTTTATAAGGCCCTCTAGCACTTAAACTAGACTCGTAATTATTATTATTATTATTAGTAAGTTCTTTATTGCTATTAGCGCGGGCAGGACTACTATAGGCATAGCTAGAGCTAGGGTAGGCATAACTAGGACTAGAGGGAGTATAATTAGGGGGACTATAGCTTAAGCTATAAAACCCCTAGACTCTCTATTTTAGTACTAGTTCTACGCCTCCTATAGCTCCTAACTAAGTTAATGCTACTATTTCTATTAGTTCGAACTCCTACTCTCCTAGCTCGGGACCCTAGGGCATACTTACCTCTATTATATTAGTAGTTCCTCCCTTAATAATAAATTTAATAGCTGCCTATTTCTTTTTTATAATTATAAAGTCTATTACTTCTTACTATTAGCCTTTCTCCCTTCCTGCAAGCCTTTTACTCCTAACTTACTATATAGTACTTTTATTATAAGGTTGCGTAATAATAATAACTAGCTAAGCGAGTACTTACTACTAGTTAATTTTCGCTCCTACTATATAACCCCTAGGCGTACTTACTAGTTTAATCCTAGCAAACCTAGCCTTTCTTAATAAGCCTATTAATATATGCCCTATAGGGCACTACTTATAGTCTATTAAGCTCTACTACTACTAGAGTTAGTCGAGGAGGGATTATAGCAAGGGGTAGGGCTACTATTTTTCTACTAAGTTACTTATTATTATTATTATTATCTCGCTATTACTTAGTTACCTGCTAGGTTATATATTAGCACGCTGCCCTATACGTTATATTAGTCGACCTAATAGCAGGCTAACTTCTCTAGTTAAGGGGCCCTTACTTTATAAGATAATAAAAAAGGAAGAAGGAAGGATAAAAGGAGAGAAGGGAAGGAGAGGTTTATATACCCCCCCTAGAGCGAATTTACTATTATTCCGATTCTGCCGCCCTTTCGTACTTACTGCCCTCCCCTACCCCTCCCCTACCTTCCGCGCTAAGTTATCCCTACCCTTCCCCTTTCTCCCTTTATCTCCTTTATTCTTCGAGACTACCCTAGCGGGCAGCTGCCCCGTACCTTACTATACTGCTGCGTTCCCCGCCTCGCAACCCTTTAGGGCGCGAGGCCTCTCTTTTGCTCTATTTGCTAGGGGGTTTTCCCCCTTTAAGGGGTTTTTCCTACTCGATATATATAAAGGTTCTAGATGCCTTTTATAGCCCCTAGTATATAATTAATAATAATAAAACTCGCCCTTTTTCCTAGAAAAGGTCCTAATAACTTTTATAGCGGGATTTAGCCTTATCCGAGTAGTTAGGGTTCGGGTTGCCTACTATAGTAAAGGTTTGCTAGGCGGCCTTGCCTAATACTATAAAGTTTCCTATAAAAGGCCTTTTAAAAGCAGTAGAGGCCTCCCTATAGGAATACTTATAGTCTTAGTCGGGAGAATATAAGCAATATAACTAGTCTATTTCTTTTTTTATCTAGGTTATCTTAGCTAGGAGCGTTTATATAGTCTCTATATTATTCTATACGGGCTTAGGCTATGCTAAAGAGGAAGCTATCTCTCTAGGTCGTAGTTATAGAGTCGTGCTAATAAGAAGGCTTAGGGCTAAGGTCTAGTCTAGGGTTATGCCTTGCTGCTCTAGTCTTATTAGTGCGGGCAAGGGATCTTTTAAGGCAATTCTAGCAAAGCAGCGAACTAGTGCGTCTCTGCTAGATATAAGTCCTTAGGTTATAAGTTAAGGGCTATAATAGTCTTATTATTATACTAGGTTAGGGTTTATAGTCGTACTAATAAATAAGGTTAGTTAATAGTCGTGCCTAATAATAACTCTATTAGGGGTTGTAGTTAACTCTAGCAGTCTTATTGCTAGAGGTCTTAGTATAGTATTTTTCGTCTCTATAAAATATAAAAGGGAATGCGTATTTAATTAAACGCTTGCTAGCGGGGAATTAATCTAAGAATAGTATTATAGCTAGAGTATAACGAATAAACGTGTATTAAGTACTATAAACGAATATTCTTAAATAAAAAAGAAAAAGAAGAAAATAAGCAAAAGGGGGCGGAGTCCGTAGCTTTTTATACAGGCGCGGGCTAGGGCAAGTTATATATTATAAACCCCTATAATAGCCCCATATAATATAACTAGTGCTTTTATCGAGTTCTGCTACCTTTAGTCGGATTACGCAGCAGCGCGTGCGGATTAGGCAGAGGCGCGTAATAAATACTATTAATAGTAACTATTAGGAAACTCCTCTAGGTCCCTAAATAGTACTGCTTTATATAGAGTTAAATTACTAAAACCTTATTTGCTAACTTAATCTCCTTTTATAAGGCCTTCTTACTGCCCTTTTATAACGCCTTAGCTAGTATGCCTTTTATAATAATAGTATACCTGCTACCTATTAGGCATGCCTCCTCCCTAAATATAATATAGAGCTACTCTAAGTTAAACTAAAGCTTATAAATAGAGTTCTAAAAAACTACTATAATATTACTACTAGGTAGCTTCCTTATAGCTAGGGCTATACCCTATTTATAAAGCATTTAGTTAATACTTAATACTATAGCTTTAGGGCCTTAGGTATAAATGTAAGAGTATATATAATAATACAGCTATAAAAAGCTTAATAAAAAATAATATATATAGGTACTTCTATAAGACAAGACCTATACTATTTTATAGCCCTTTTAAAACGCTTTAAAATGCATATCTTTTTATCTTAAACGGATAAGAAATAAGCTTACAAAAAAAGACTTGAAATATATACAGCCTAATTCGTACCTATACCCCCCCCCTAAAGCATAAGCGCTTATAGCAGGGTAGGTACGTACCTACAGGGGCTATAGCGGGCACGTTATAGCGGTTATAGCGGGTTAGATCGATCGGATCGATCGGATTGATCGGATTAATTAGATCGATCAGATTAGTCAGATCGCTATAAGTCTTCCTCTAAATCGCCGATCTTCTAAGTTAAATATCTTAAGAAAGAAAATACCTTAAAACAAAGGGAAAGTAGTATCGTATAGGTACGTCAGAGTACTACAAGTAGAAACTTTAAAGTATCTCGAGAAGTACCTTTATTCCTGAGAAATTGTCTATAAAAGGAGGAGGTTTTCCCACCTACTTGGAAGAATTATTAGCATTAGCTTTTCTTACCTTCTTAATATAAACACCTCTCCTGCCTCCAATTCTTCTTTAATTTCCTTTTTTAGACTATCACGTGATTCTTCTTCTTCTTTTCTATTACGTAATTACCTTCCCGATTTGTCAACTTTTTATCTACTGCTTGTATAACCTTTTGAGGTTATAAGCCCGGGTTCAGCTCTCTGACTCGGGATACCTTTACACTTTCAACCTCTTTTTTACCGCCTTCCTCTTTACCTTTCGCCCCACAAATTACCTCATTCGGACCGTCTCTTCCGACGCTTTTTAGCAAACAGACCCACCTTTCCCCACAAAATTTCCTCTTTCGGCTATAATAGGCAACGTCGAGAAATACTCTTTTGCTAAGCTTTTAGGCTCGGGCAATTATACCTATTAGGCACTGCGAATAGATTCCCTTCTTATTAGGGAGAAATTGCAGGGGGCCTTGGGCACTATAGCCTATAATAAATCAGAAGACGCTCTGGCCCTTATAAGGCTACAGCTAGAAGACAGGCCTTTAACCTAGATAATGCACCTACGCTCTGCAAAAGAGGCCTGGGATAAACTCAAGGACCTTTATAACCCCGTTTCTTTTACAAGCAACTTCCTTTTAACTAAGGAGCTGCTAGAAATAGGCAGGGCTACGCCCTATAATATAGAGGACTACCTAAATCGCTGTAAGGCGATATAGGAAGAGCTAAAGGCTAGGGAGATAATAATCCCTAAAATAGTCCTTATAACGTGGGTCCTAAATAACCTTTTAGAGCCCTTCGAAGGCTTTATAACGCATATAACTTAGGATCTACGGAATAACGAGGGTACGTATAACCTAGGGAAGCTTTTTGCTAGTATATTAGACGAGGCAAAGCGCTATAAGTCTAATAACCCAGAAGGGGAAAAAGCCTTCTATACCCCTTCGAAGAAGCCTTAGAAGAAAGCTAAAAAGGCGTTAAAATGTGCCTACTGCAAACTCCCTAGGCACTTCGATAAGGACTGCTATTTCCTGCACCCGGAAAAAGCACCGAAAGGCTTTAAGGCTAAAGATAATAAAATATCTAAAAAGCCTATAAAAAGGGGCCTTCGGAAGAGCCAGGGAACCTTTAGCTCCTCCGATATAAAGGCTACAGAAGAGGATAAGCCTAAGAAAATCTTTATTACAACCGATATCGATACAGCTCCTATAGAGATAGATATTCCGGACCTTCCTTCCGCTCCTACGCCAGGGAAAATAGACACTAAATCTGAGGAAAATTCTAATCCAGAGGTATGCTATAATATAACATATAATGCTATAAACAACTCTAATAATTTAACAGGAGCTTTAAAAGACTCATATAATGCTATACAACGTATAATAAAACAACAACAGTCTTTACATATAAGTAGCTCTTTAAATAATGCAAAATATATACATTTTATACACGATACTGCTGCTATAAGGCATATAGTAGCAGATAAGAAATTATTATCTAATTATAAAACTATAAATACTAGAGTTAACTAGGGAAAAGCATCTTATATAAACGTTTGTAGGTCTAGAGACGTTATTTTTAAATTTCCTACCCTAGATAAGAAATCTATACTAAAGAACTGCTTATTTATACCTAAATTAGGTGTAAATATAATAAGTTAGTCCTGCCTTAAGAACGTTATTACTATAATAAAAGATAATACCCTTTCTTTGCATAATCCTTTATATAAACCTCTTGTTTAGGCTATAACAAAGGGAGGATTATATTATATACCTCTCTCTATATAAATAGGTAAAAAAGTCAGGTTTAATATACCTAATAATCCTATAAATAATACAACGTCTATTTTAGATAGAAAACAAAAGAATAAGGATAAGATAGATATATACCTTTAGCATCTTCGCCTAGGACATCTATCCTTACGTTCTTTAATAAAAACAATAAAACGATATAATAACAAAGCTATTATTAGCAAAGAAGATAAAGATAAGGTTATCTATTGTAAAATATGTATAAAAGCGAAAGCTATAAATAAAATTAATAAAGAAGCCGTTAAAAAGGACTATAAATACCTTAATAAAATCGTTCTAGATATCTAGGGACCTATAAGCACTCCTACATATAATAAATATAAGTACTTTATTACGTTTATAGACGTATATAGTAGGGAATTATATATATATCTCTTAAAAGAGAAATCCGAAGCATATAATAAGTTTCTAGAGGTTAAGGCCTTATTAGAAAATAATAAAGATAAGATTACTATTAAAGAAGTCTTTTTAGATAATGCTAAGGAATTTATATACCCTATAAGGGATTACTGTGTTAAAAACGGTATAAAATATAATACAAGTCCTGAAAATACCCCTGAACCTAACGGCCGAATAGAACGTATAAACCGTACTATACTAAATAAGGCACGGGCTATCCTATATACAGCAAACCTACCTAAATACCTTTAGGGGGAAGCTGTTTTAGCTGCCGTATATATATATAATAGGTCTTATTATACCTCTTTAGGCTATAGTCCTTTAGAAAAGAGATATAATAAACTTATACTACTCTCTAAGTTAGATAATATAAAAGTATTCGGCAGTATAATATACTATAAAAATAAGTTACCTATAGATAAGCTTGAAACTCGAGCTTTTAAAGGTATTATAATAGGTTACTCTGAAAATGCTTATAAAATCTGGGACTTCTCTAGAAGGAAAGTTATTATTTCTCGAGATATTACTATTCTAGAGAATAACTTTATAAATAA
>LKCN02000010.1:994312-1027062 GCA_001633055.2 Ophiocordyceps polyrhachis-furcata BCC 54312
AATAATAATAATAATAATAATAATAATAATAATAATAATAATAATAATAATAATAATAAAGACTCTTATAATAATAATAATAAAGATAAGGATCTACAAACTCAAGTCGAAATACAAATACCTAGAAAGCCGGCAGAGTTTTATAACGAATATACTAAATACCCCGAAATAAATACTATAATACATACAAATCCAGATTTAATACTGCATATACTGGAAAATACAGATCCTTCAGAGCCTAAAAATTATAAACAGGCTATAAAAAGCTTAAAAGCTGAGGAATGGAATAAGTCTATGCTTCTAGAATTAGAAGAATTAATAAGACAAAAAACCTGGGAAATAACTAACCTTCCAAGGGACAGGGAGGCTCTAGGAAGCCGCTAGGTCTATAAAATAAAAAAGGATAATAATAATAATATATTAAAATATAAGTCTAGATTCGTTGTTCAAGGTTTTAACTAAATACAAGGACTAGATTATATAGATACCTTCTCTATAACTGCAAGACCTGAATCTATAAGGATACTTCTAAATATAGCAGTTAAAAATAACTAGCCTATTAGGCAATACGATATAAAAAATGCCTTTGTGCATGCAGATATAGATACAGATATATACGTTAAATTTCCAGAAGGTTATAAAGACTATATAATACAATAATACTATAATAAATAATATCCTTTATATAAATATAATAAAGACCTAATAATAAAATTAAAGAAAGCTTTATACGGCTTAAAACAAAGTCCTAAGCTCTAGTATAACTACCTATCTAATACTCTCAATAAGGTAGGCTTTAAAGCCTTACCTATAGACGAAGGAGTTTTTATATATAAAAATAAACATATAGCTATAGCTATCCACGTGGATGACTTCCTAGTTACAGGTGCTACGGATACTATAATAAGTAATCTATTTAGCTAAATAGGAAAAAACCTAGCCCTGCAAGACTTAGGAAACTTAGAAGACTTTCTAGGTATAAATATATCTATAAACAGAGCAAATAAAATACTATATATATCTCAGGAAAAATATATAAGAAATAAAATAAAGGAATATAATAAAGAGTCTTTAGGGATATCTGAAATACCTTCGAAACCAGGAATTAAGCTTAGAAAAGCTACTATAGAACCTGGAAAAGATGTTATTCTATAATATTAAAAAGAAATAGGCTCCCTATTATATCCGGCTATAAAAACAAGACCTGATATACTTTACGCTGTTATTTCCTGTGCTAGATTTGCTTCTAAGCCAGATATAACTCATATAGCAGCCTTAAATACAATCTGGAAATATTTAAATAAATACCCGGATTTAAAACTTACATATAACTGTAATATCCTGTATAATAATAACTTTATAAGAGGTTTAACAGATGCAAGCTGGGCTTCTAATTTAACAGATAGAAAATCTGTTTCTAGCTACTGTTTTTATATATATAATAACTTAATAAGTTGGGGTTGTAAAAAACAAAAATCTACAGCCCTATCTACTTGTAAAGCAGAATTTATAGGCCTTAAAGAAGCTATAAAAGAAGCTATATATATATAAAGGCTTTTTATAACAATAAATAAACTGCTAAGCATTAACACAATAAATACAATACCTCCTATTTTAACAGATAATCAGGCAGCTATTAAGTTAGCAGAAAATCCTGAATTCCATAAAAGAACAAAGCATATAGACTTAGCTTATTTCTTTACAAGGGATAATATACGGAATAATAAAATACAAATATACTATATAAGGTCTGAAGATAATATAGCTGATATATTTACTAAAGAACTAGAAGCTAGTAAATTTTATAAATTCCGACGCCTTTTATTAGGCTAATAACTATTTCTTATTATAGTAGAGGTTTTTTAAGTCTTTATAAAGCTTTCAGACTTTTCCTCTATATAAATCTAGTATTTTTTCCTTATATAAGGTTTTACTAGATATATATATATAAACTTAAGTATTTTATCCTTACTAAAGGATTTTTACTAAGTATAAGTAGTATTTTTTTTTCCTACTTAAAGGTTTTTTACTAGGATAAATTTTCCCTACTAGGTTTTACTTATCTCGTAGTTTTTTTTTTTAAATTTTTCCACATATAATATTAAAATTAACTTATAAAAAGAAGATATAAAAATACGGTAAAGAGTATATATAATATACACTTTAAGGGAGGCTGTAAGAGTATATATAATAATACAGCTATAAAAAGCTTAATAAAAAATAATATATATAGGTACTTCTATAAGACAAGACCTATACTATTTTATAGCCCTTTTAAAACGCTTTAAAATGCATATCTTTATATCTTAAACGGATAAGAAATAAGCTTACAAAAAAAGACTTAAAACATATACAGCCTAATTCGTACCTATACCCCCCCCTAAAGCATAAGCGCTTATAGCGGGGTAGGTACGTACTTACAGGGGCTATAGCGGGCACGTTATAGCGGTTATAGCGGGTTAGATCGATCGGATCGATCGGATTAATCAGATCGATCAGATCGGTCAGATCGCTACAAGTCTTCCTCTAAATCGCCGATCTTCTAAGTTAAATATCTTAAGAAAGAAAATACCTTAAAACAAAGGGAAAGTAGTATCGTATAGGTACGTCAGAGTACTACAAGTAGGAACTTTGAAGTATCTCGAGAAGTACCTTTATTCCTGAGAAATTGTCTATAAAAGGAGGAGGTTTTCCCACCTACTTGGAAGAATCATCAGCATTAGCTTTTCTTACCTTCTCAATACAAACACCTCTCCTGCCTCTAATTCTTCTTTAATTTCCTCTTTTAGACCATTACGTAATTCTTCTTCTTCTTCTCTATCACGTGATCACCTTCCCGATTCGTCAACTTTTTATCTACTGCTTGTATAACCTTTTAAATAAAAAAGGGGCATAATAAAATTAGAGCGGATTATAAGCTAATGCTTATACTGCCTAGGAATATGCTTTTTAATCGTCTTTGCTAGCAAATATGTTATAACTATAGCCTATAATAGGGTCCTACTAGTCTTAGGGCTATAGAATAGAGAGGAAATAGCAGCTATAATAGCTAAGGAAATACTACTAATAAAAGGGATTAAAGATAAAGAAGCACTTTCCTAGCCCCTTTTTAACTCTATAAGTCGTTAAAAAATAGCCTATATAAAGATAAAGGCGTTTTTTAAAATAATCTTACTAATACTAGCCTTTATATCTAAAAAGAAAAGCAGTATAGTAGCTTTTAAGGGGCAATCCTAGCGCGATTTAGTCTAGAGCTATATATAGGGTAAAAATTCTTTATATTTAGGGTTAATCTATATTGCCTCGCCCTCCCCCCTAGTATTACTCTAGGCGTAATTTAATATTGCCCTAGAGTTAATAGGGGAAGTAGAGAGGAGAGAATAAGTAGTTATAGGAATCCTAAACCGAGTTATAAAAGGACTCGGCTCTTAAGGATATAAGATTAAATTATTAATATATATTATATATTAATAATTTTGCTAATTAGCTTAATTCCTTCCTAGTATATATTAATAAGACTCTTAGTAAATTATATAAAAAGTAATATATAGGTCTTTCTTTAGTTATATTATTATAAGAGATATTAGAGTCCCTTAGCGCGTATATTATATAATAGGAATATATTCTCTTTAAAGCTAGATAGTAGTACTAGTCTAACTATACTAAGATTATTCTATTAGCTTCTAGTCTTTGCACTAAGCCTAAAAAGCAACTAGATTAGGAGACTATATAGCTTATAATATACTAAGCTTTTATATTACTTTTAAAGAGCTTTAATAGCGTATTTAACTCTAGGGATATATCTTAAGTAATATTTAGTTTTCCGCCTTATACTAAGGCTAACCTAATAGATATTAATACTATGAAATCTAGCGCTTCTAATATACCCTAGCGCAAGTATTACTATAAATATAACTAGGTTAGTTAATTTTAGCATAACTGCTTTTAGCTATACGCAAGCTTTTAGATTGCTAGGTTAGTATTAAATCCTAGGCTAGCAGAAAGGACTAGGGGCAAGGCAGAGATTTTTAACTAGGGTAATAAGGCATAAGGGATTTATAGATTAGCTATAAGGGTTATAGTCTAGGATAGGCTAAGCAATTAGTATATACGCGCTCTGCCTTTATTTTATATATATTAATTTATTATTAGCGCGTATTATAAAGCAGGCAGTACGTACTAATGCTAATTGCGCTAAGCTAGGAAAATAACTACTATAACTAGGCAATATAGTATGCACTTAAGGCTAAGTTAGTTATTTATAGCAAAAAGCCCTTTTAAAGCTACCCTGCTTTAATAGGACCTTTTTAAAATACGTGCTAGTTATATAGGATTCCTTTTATTTATTGCTTAGGTAGCTGCTTTCCTGCTTTAATATAGGCAATATAACTCTATATTACGGACTTCCCCTTTTTAAAAGGGACTAGTTAGCAGTTAGCTATTTATAGCAGGCTTTTATAGTTTATATATAGCTTTGCGCTAGTATAACGCATAGCTATTATAGCGTTTACTATATAGCATTAACTAGCTTATGCTTTTTATTTTCTCTAGGAATAAAGGGTATATAAAAGACTAGGTTTCTAACCTAGTTATATTTATATAAGGGGATTATAAGTATATAACTAGCAGGCTCTCTAGCTTAGCTAGGATATAATAGGCTTATATTAGTATGGGCTTATTACTAATAGCCGACTTTATAAGGTATATAGCTAGCTAGTAGGGAGCTTCTCTCCCTTCCTCTCTCTCTCTTTTTATTAGTTCTATTTATTACTTTTTTTTAGTTTAACTTAGTATTATCTCTTTATCGATTCCTTTATACTAGTAATAATAAAGCCTAATAACCTATAAGTAGTACTATATAGCGCGTATATTAATAGGTTAATTAAAAAAGGCTAAGTTTATTAGGATTAGACTAGTAAGTATGCTTAAGGGTTATATAGTAGAAGCAAAAATTAACTAGAGATAGGCGTTTATTTAGCTAGTTATTATTATTACGCAACTTTATAATAGAAATACTAGATAGTTAGTAAGAACTAGGAGGCTTATAGGAAAAAAAAGGAAGCTAACTATAATAAGTAATAGACTTTGCTATAGTAAAAAAGGGGCAAGCAGCTATTAAATTTATTATTAAAGGAGGAATTACTAATATAGTAGAGGTAAGTATGCTTTAGGGTCCCGAGCTAGGAGAATAGGAGTTTAACTTAATAGTAGAAGTAGTATTAACTTAGTTAGGAGCTATAAAAGGCATAGAACTAGTACTAGAATAGGGAGTTTAGCGGTGCTAAAGGACATTCGAGAAAATAAGGGCGAACGACTACATCTAATTAAGTTAAAAGGGCCAGGAACCAATTAATCAAAAGGGTCTTTATTAGCTTCCTCTCTTAGGTAGCAGTAATAGGCGCGCTTATCTCGCTAATAGAAGGATAGCCTTTGCTAGAACAAGAATAGCAGTTCTTAAGATATGTATATTAGGACTAGCTACTACCTTTAGATATAAAGATAAGCAAGTTTCGCCCTTAGACTTAGCTTTAAGCTATTACTAAAAGCCGTTTATCGCACTTCTTTAGTCCTAGAGAAGACTATAAACAAAAACTCTGCCTTTTATTATCTTTAATAAATTACTAAACCTTTAACCCTTATAAATATTTTAAGATATATTGCACCTTTTAAACCTTTTAATTAAATGCTTTTTATGCTTCGTTGTATTATTTTATTCTCCCTTACCTACTTTTTAGACCTTATTATTTTTAGAGTCTTTCCTATTTATAATATCTATGCATACTAGTGTATAGAGATCCCCTACGTATTCTAACCGCTAGTACAAGTATTACTAAGGGAGTTACGCCCCTTAGAGTCGGCTGCGCGTGCTATAGGTGCCTTCCTCCCCTCGCTAAAACTAGTCTCTAGGGCGTAATTCCCTTAGTCTCGATAAAAAGGTCGTTATAACTACCTACTAGGGATTATAACGACTTAACTAGAGGGGACGAGGGAACTCTATCTTAATAACAATAACTACTTGCTAAAAGACTAGACCTTCTAAACTAATTAGTGCTAAACTAAAGGACGATAACTAATAATATATTAGAAAGAAGAAACTAATATTAAACTTAATTAATCGACGTTAGTCGAGGCTACGTTATAGTACTCCTAATATTATAGACCCTAGTTTACTAATAATCCTATTATAAGCAACCTAAGCGCTCTTATCGACGGAAGCAACGCAAGAACTAATTAATTAACAGATATTAGAACTAATCTATTAACTAATATTAACTTAAGTCGCTAAATCCTAGACCGTATTTACTAATTATTTAATACTCTATCTTCTAATAACGCTTTTTCTCGTACTTAGATATATCCTTTAATTTAGTTTAATTACTACAAGCTTTTTTATTATTACCTAGATATATCTACTTAGAATTTATCCTTCTAGCTTTCTTTCTATCCTAATATTTATTATACAAGTTATGCTAAAGAAATCTATTAATCTTTCTAAATAAACTTTACTATTTTTATCCGGAATTCAAACTCCTACTTCTAAAATATCTACTAAACTAGTTAATTATGCCAGGACGGCTAGCAACGAGGAAGATATTTAACGCATTGCAGCTATAGTTAGTAAGACTATAGCTAAAACTTAGGTTATTAGTATTTAGCCTGCCTTCCCGCTAATTACTAAGTTTATAGGCAATAATATAACTAAGTTCCTTAACTATTTTAAGAAGGAAATAGCTACTATAGGTATTAGCAATAATTCGAAGGTAGATTAGCTTAAAGAGTATATAGTTAAGAAAGAGGCTACAAATATAAAAATCTTAATAGAAAATCGACTATAGAAAACAGCTAAGGAGGCCTTAATTAAATACTATAGCGCTCTAGACTCGGCTTAGAAGGATACGTTAGACGAAAGGCTTCGCAATTATAATACTAAACGCCCGGAAACGTATAAATAGGTTTCTAACTAGATTTAAACCTATAATTATCTCTGCCGCAAGAAATATAGCGATAAATATTAGGATACTACTACGGAATCCGGAAATATCTATAACGCGTTACTACGTTAGATACGAGTTAGAGTTCTAGCTAAGAGCAGTCTTAATATTAGAAAATTAACGGCTCTTAAATATAGCACTTTTACGGAAAAAGTTTTAACCTTTCTAGAGCCGTACCTCGAGGATTCTCGTCGTTAAATCGCCGCTAAAACTTATAATTAAAAGCTTCGGCAGGGTTATAAGGAAGCTATAAAGTTCTTTCCCGAAGAAAAACGACCTACGTCTCCCGAGAGGATCTATAAGAAGTCTTTCTATAAGGCTAATAAGAAAACGATAGCCCCTAACCTAGTGCTTACTAAGGTCGACGACCTTATAAAATAGCTAAGTTCCCTATCGATTAATATAGCTAATATTTAGGATAAGCTTTATAGTCTAATAAACTAAGAAAGGAATTAATACGCCTTAGGTTTTTATAGTTAGCTAATTATTACGGCCGGGGTCTAGGGGCAGGACGTGGAAGCTGCCTTAGATGCAGAGGATCGAGATATCGCTATTAATATAATCTCTAGTTAACGGAATTACAGATATTACTACTGCAACGAGCCTACGCATTATACTAATAATTGCCCCTTAAGCACCTATAATAAGGAACTTAGGTTCGGGCGATACGACCTAGGTACTAGCGAAATCTTCCTTAGTTCCGCTGCACTCTTTAGCTAAGTGCTACCGAGTTTAGGAAATAAGTTTATTAGCGCTAGAAGTTATATCTATCGGCTTCTAGTTTATTAGGTTAATGCCTATCCTCTATTTTTTATTTCCTATTTGCTAGCTAAAGTAAAAGCTATAGCGGTGCCTGCGTATAACTAGGCGGCTACTAAAAAGGAATAAAAGATTATTTAGAGCTTTACTAACCGCAATAAAATAACCCGTTAGACCCTTCCCCTAGCAATAGATGCGTCTAGCCCTATAACTTTAGTTATTATAATTTAACGTAACGAGCTACGAGTTAATTAAATAGTCTATATTAATAGTACCTAAATTGCAGTTAACGCTTACGAATTAAAGAGGCCTAGGGTTAAGGAAGTGCTAGATAATAAAGTTATTCCGCAAACGCCTACTAATAGTCTATTATAGATATAATCTTCTACTATGCGACCTTCTAACAGATTACTGCTAGCCTAGGCTAAGGAAGCTATATAGCGGAATACTAATATCGATCGATAGAAAGGCGCCTAGAAAAACGCTCTCCTCGCGGCAACTAACTTTTATTGTCGTCTTAACCCTGAATTTCGGAAGGATAAGGTAACTAATATGCTCGCTAATAAAATAGTTTCGAAGAAGATCCCGATCTCTATCGCCGATCTTATTTACCTTATCCCTAAATTTAGATATCTCGCGGCTTAATAATTTATAAATAAAGCGGATAGGGTTAACTATAAAGCCTTTACGGATAAGGTAGTAATAATCGAAAAACAACCCGCGTCTACTAGCACCTATTGCCTTTAAATCGAACCTAAGCCTAAGGTCTTAGTTAATAGTAACCCCCTAGACTTTATCTAGGAAATTTATTACGGCCTCTATATTAATATACTCTAACTAGATAATATCCTACTATAACCTCTTAATTAATACTTAATAGTATAGGATAAACGAACTTTTAGTGCTACGGATTATATTTCCCGAGAAATTTTTATTAATCGAGTTCCTAATACTTTAGTTATAGGTTAGCCCTCTCGGGTTCCTAATTCCCCTTAGGTTTTGCCTGCTACTATTTCCCTATTCGATACTCCTAAGATAATACAGGATCTCCCCCGGATATAAGTCCGTATTAGCAGCCTTAAATTACCTATTATGCTAGCCCTTCTAGATACTAGTGCTAAGACGAATATCCTTACTACTAGTACGGCCCGCGACCTTAACCTAGAATGCCGCCCTATCTAGGTTAATACTATATCCTTTAATAAAAAGCAGACTAAGCTTATAGCAATTGCGGATATAGTTATTTTTATTAGTCCTATTTATATTCTGCTTTAGATTTTTATTTATAATAATAACGTTCTTATTCCTTTTATCCTTAGTATGCCTTTTATACGTCTTACTAAACTTTCTTTTAACTATTAGACTATAACTAGTAACCTCTATGCTTGCTATTTCTTCGGCTCTACTCGCATCGTTACCCTAGTCGCTAGACCTCCGTAGTAGGATAATAAATATCCAATTTTGCTCCTATTAACTTCCGTTATTATACTTTCTAATACCGCGCCGACTATTCTAAAGGAGGATAGAGGGGAGATAGTTATTGCCTAGAAAGGATTTAATTAAATATCCCTAGACCCTAAGGATAAAGTTGCGGCCCTTAGAATTAGCTATAAGATATTATTAGATATCTTAGATATACTAGTTAATAATAGCAACCTAAATATAAGCTCTAAAGCTATAGCAATGCTAAAAATTGCCTAGGATATCGAATAATAAGATAACCTGGCCTAATAGCAGGCTACCCTAATTATTAGCACTATATATAAATAGAAAGCGGATAAAAAGCGCCTTACCGATAATATCTAACTAGACGGATCTATCCCTATTAGAAACTTCTCCTAGAAAATATAGAAGTAGGACCTAGTTAAGGACCGAGTCCGTACTAATAGACTATTTAATTAATATATTACTAGCAAGTTCTCGGATATACTAGAGGGCGAACGACTTACTTTTAATTGCTTAGAGGAAATTCGGCTAAGAACAATAGAGACCCTATCTAACGCGGAATAGGGCCTGCTTAGAGCAATCCTCTTTAACTAGGAAGCTATACTTTCCTAGGACTATAGTAAATAAGGCTAAGTCGACCTATTAGTTGCCCCGCTAGTAGTATTTAAAGTTATCGAGCATAAGGCATAGCAGGCTAAGCCTATTAATATCCTTAAAGCGATATTGCTATAAGTAGTTAAATTACTTAAGAATAGAGTTTAATATAGGGTATTAGAACCTAGCTATGCGTTATACCGGAACTACTATATAGTTATTGCTAAGAAGAATAGAGGGGTACGACTTATTAACTCGGTTACGATACTTAATAGTTATATAATTCGAGATGCTAACCTACCTCCTTATATAGACGAATTTAGCGAATAATTTACTACCTGCAAGATCCTTACGCTTCTAGACCTCTTTTTAGGCTATAATTAAATGCCTTTAGACCCGAGGAGCCGAGATTATACTACTTTTGCTATACTAATTAGCCTCTTTCGTTAATATACTATACTAATAGGAGCAACGAATTCGGTTAGTTAATTTATAAGGGTTATATAATAGATCCTATTCGATCTTATCCCTAAGGTGTATAATATATTTATTAATAATATCCCTATCCGCAGCCTAGAGATAATATATAATAACAAGGAAGCCCTACCTAGGATCTGGCGTTATATTTTTAAATACCTTATCTCCCTTAATAAGGTACTCGTTAATATTAAGCTTACTAGCTATACTATTACTAGGAAAAAGTCCTAATAGTGTTAAACGTTAATAGAACTAGTCGGGTATATAGTCGGCATATATAGCAGGAAGCTAGTAGACTATAAGGTCGAGAAACTAAAGTCCTAGGTTAAGTATAATTCTATCCGCTAAGTTCGTTATTTTCTTAGCCTTATTAGGTTCTACCGAATCTAGATTCCTAAGTTTGCTTAGATTGCAAAGCCTTTAACGTTACTACTTAAAAAGGACGCGGCCTTTAAATAGACGGAAGAATACTCTTAGGCAATAGCGGATTTAAAAGCGCCCCTTTTAGACCCTTAGTTCCTAGTACTACTTAATCTAGGACTAAGCTATAGGGAAATTATCCTTATATGCGATACTAGCGCTACTAGATAGGGGGCGGTTCTATTCTAGGAAGTAGATAATATCCGACGAACTATGCAATTTAAAAGCGGTATTTAGAACCCTGCTAAGGCTAACTATAATACTATAAAGAGGGAATGCAAAGCTATCTTATATACTATGCGTCGACTCTGCCTTTATCTTTATAGGGTTTATTTTATTTTAGAAATAGATGCACGAGTCCTTATTAACTAGTTAAAAGGTTCTTTAAAGGACGTTCCGGGAGCAATAGTTACTCGTTAGGTTAGCTATATTTTTCTTTTCGATTTTATAGTCCGGCATATCTCGGGTAAGAAAAACCTTATTGCTAACGCTCTATCCTGCAAACCGACTATAGAAATCGACTAGATTAAACGAGAAAAGGATAGCGACTCCGAGGACTTTATCGACCTGTACTTAAATGCTATCTAGAGTTCCTTGCCTAATTAAATACTTTCGGATACCTATTATTAAATCGCAGACTTTCTAAGGGAAATAAAGCAACCCTAACTAATAAAGCCCTAAGTCTTTCGACGCTTTAAAAACTAAGCGATAATATTTATAATTGCCGATAATTAGTTATAGAAACGACCTATATATAAAGAAAGATTCCTACGTCTAGTTATAGATAATAAGGACTGTCGATAAGCTATTATTACTAAATTCTACGAGCAGATAGGATATAAAGGTCGTTAAGTTACTTATACCTATATTAAGGAACAGTACTAGTAGCCGGGGCTTTAGAACTACGTTAGCGCTACTATTTCCGTCTGCCCGATATGCTAATTATACGATCCTTAGAAGCCTCGAGAATTATTAGTCCCTATAGCTCCTAGGCAGCCTTTTGCGAAAATACACCTTAATGCTTAGTACCTACTATCTAATTATAGGTATAAGTACTTATTAGAAGCTAGAGATAACCTTACTAGGTAGCTTAAGGTAGCGCCTGCTAAGGAATTTATAATAGTAGCTATAACGAAATTTATACTATTTATTATTTATCGTTTTAGTATTCCGATCTAAGCCGTAATTAATAGTAGACCTAAAGTTAAATTATCCTTCCGAACTATCCTTAAAGACTTTAGGGTTTATATTATCTTAATATCTCGCTATAACCTAAAGGCGAATGCTATTATAGAAGTCGGCTATTAATCTATTATAGGAGCCCTTGCAAAGTTCGCTAAAGAAACTAGGAAATAGGTTAAGTTCCTTCCCTAGGCTATCTTAGCTAACCGCACGGCTATTAAAAACTTATATAGATAATCTGCTTTTTACTTGCTTTTTAAGTAGGACCCTATTTTGCCTTTAGAAGTCGAATTCCCTATATAGCGGCTAATCTAGTAGAATAAAGTTAAGGAACTACTTAATCTACTCGCTGCTAGAATAAGAGTTTTAGGGAGGAAGAAGGAGGATATTAATAAGGCGCGTCTAAAGGTTGCAGCATATAGGGTTAGACTCGCTAAGCGTACTAATAATAATAATCGATATACGATTAGGGACTAACCTATCTAACCTAGGGATCTAGTCCTATCTTACGACGTTTAGCAAGCTACTAACTATAGGAGGATCTCGAAATTAAAGATACGCTAGGATAGGCTGTTTCGTATTATATCCCGGGCTAAAGTAACTAGAAGCTACTAGATTAAGACCTTAGATAGGATTCTTTTAGAACGAACTATTTTAGGGGACTACTTTAAGGCATTTAGATAAAATGCAAATAGCTAGTAGGAATCTTCTTTAGACGACTAGTTGCTCTAGAATTGCTTATTATAAAGCCTACTACTTCCTAATAAGAATAACTATAATAGTACTAATAGTCTTCTTGCTTCTTCCTAATATAATAATAAGCTTAATTAAATAGTTTTAAGGAGTTATAATATCCTATATAAAGTGCTAACCGATAAATCTATTATTGCAGACGGTTTTAGGCCGATATCTGCAAAACTATAATCGACGATTAAGGTCCGACTCCCTTAAATATCGGATACGCAGAAGTCCCTATATATTAGTGCCGTCTTACGGCTACTATTTTAGGACTAATTTTTCTCTTCTTTTTATTTAAATAGGAGTTAGGGGAGGAGTTTAGTTTTCTATTATTTTCCTTTTTTCTTATATCTTATTTACCTTACTTAGCTATATTGCCGACTCCTCTCTTTTATCTTTCTTTTTATTATAAGCCCCTACTTCTAATTAAATACCTCTACTATTTTCTAGCTGCTTAGGCCCTTTCCTCGATAGCGACCTAATTATTATTTTCGCTAGGTTATAGACTATTATCTATAAACGGGTTCGGTATATCTTTTGCTAACTAAGGAGATACGCAAGGGTTTATATAATCCTTATACGCTACTGCTAAGTCGGCAATACCCTTGCTACTTGCAAAGTAACCTCTTATCTATAACGCCTCCCCGACTTCCTTGCTATCCGTATAACTAGGGACTTCTTGCTAGTTATAAGTAGCGGCTCGAGTTCTATTCTATATATAGTTAGTATAGGTAAAGTTTGCTATACTAGGCATAGAAACGCACTTATAGAAGGGAGATAAAATATACTCCCTATAGCACGTTATTATAGTTATCTAAGACTAGATATAATATCTATATATTCGAGGGTTCCTTTAGCTAAATACTGCTACGATAATAGCTCGATAGTATTTAAGGCAATAGACTTCGATTAACTGCTTAAAAAAGTACCCTTACGGGTAGGTAAGCTTAGCTAGGATATAAGTAACCTAAGGCACTTTTAACTTTATTATAATAGTGCTTTGCTCCCGAGGACTTAGGAACTAGCTAATAAAGTACTCTAAAGGGGTTATATCTAATATCTCTTCCTTTACTAAGGACGGGGCTTAGTCCGGAACCTCCTAATAAAAGGCGAGCTCTACGTATACTAGCACCCCGAGATAGCCTAAGTTCTTTCTGCCTTTATACTATAGCTTAAATATTAAATATATCTATAAATAGTTCTATTAGCACGCACCTAATAGCTTTAATTAAATAGTTCCTTACTCTAAAATACTCTATTATTAGGCGTATTTTTAATTCTATGCAACTAGACTATACTAGAGTCGATAGCACTATTATTTCCTTAGTTCCTACTAGCCGACTAACGAGTAACGTAACGTTTAGCAAGCTAGGCCTTTTAGGACTATTATTATTAGATCCTTTTATCTCCTAATTCTTTTACTGCTTCTTGCCTTGCTTAGGAGCTATTATTTATTCCTCTAATCCTTTAGTCTCTGCGACTAGGCTATTAGTTATCTTTATAATTATTTAGAAGGAGGGGAGGGATAAGCAGGCTCTAGCGCAGCAAACTCTAGGACCTACTTTTCCTTAGTAAGAGCATAATGCCTCGTAATGCCTAAGGCTAACCGAATATATACCTAGGTATAACTATAGCAATACATATATCTACCTAATAATAAACTAGCCGCTTTCCTACGAGGGATAATTTCTTATTCCCCCCCTTAGATACCTTTTAATTAATTAGAGGGTATATCCCTACGACTAAAAATAGTACTATCCGATTATAGGATTAATAAAACAATAAGCAAGTATATGCCTAATAGAATTAAAGCAAACTAGATAATATTATTCCCTAACTAAAGCACTAGCTAAAAGATATTGCTAATAGTATATAGCTAATATACTAGTAGTAAAGATAATAAAACTAGACTAACGTTCGAAGAGACGCTAGAAGAGGGCCTAAAATTTAAGCAGCTGCTATAGTACGTAGCTAGAACTAACTAGCTAGAAGAGGATACGTAGATCGAGGCATACTACTTAATTAACCTTTGCAATTTTACTATAAATTAAGAAATAGTTAGGGTTAGCTAGTTCGAAGACGTTTAAGCATAGAACCTATACTATACGGACTTAGGGAAATTTATTATTAAGGCAAATAAGCTGCAATAGCTATTAAGTTTCGAAGCTAGAGCTATTTTAAGGATTATTGCTAGGGGAATAGCACTATTATTCTATATTTATAAATAGCCGTTAACTATCTACGCTACTAATAATAATAAGGACTCTACGAATATGGCCTTTTATAAAGATATGCGGTACGAGAGACTATTATTCGACTTCTATATCGAAACAGGAGGTTCTAGATTCGCTAGGGGTCTTGCTAATTTCGTTTCGATAGATACGCTAGGTAGGTTCTATTAGGGAGCCTATATCTAGGATTAGAAATCCCGAATTATTTATATTTTCGATTCCGGAAGAAGCAGTCGAGTCTAATAGGCTAAACGACTTATTAAATTATAGTTTTTGCTACTTACTAAATATTAGCTGCTTAATTATATAGATTATATCCTTATTAGCTCGTTAGAATAAGAATATAGATAGGAATACAGCTACCTAGCTTTAACTGCTTTTTAGTATTAGGTTCGAGGCTATATAGGACTCCCCCTAAGTAAAGTAGTTAAGCTTAGCAAGGTACTAAAAGTAGCCGCAAAATAGTTTAGACCTCCTATAGCGATGCTACTAGAAGGAGAGCTCCTTCTCTAGGACTAGCCTATATAGCGTTTAGATAATAAGGTCGTCGACTATAACAAACTACTCTAGACAACTATAGCTAGTTTATATAAAATAGCCGCGAATAAGCTAGGTATAGAGGGAGACTATTTAATTAAGGGAATAGCAATTCGTTTTCCTTTCCGCTAGTAGAAATAGATAAAGCATAAGGAGATTGCGCTAAGTAAGACGTTAATAACGCTTAGGGGGCTAAGCCTATCCCGATTTACGTAGAATTACTATACTGCTCGCTAGTGCCGCGTTATTATAGAAGCGAGTTTCCTATAGGGGAATATTACTAGGATTACTCTCCCTAAAGAGGACTTCTTTGCTACTGCTAAAATAAGTAACGCCGAATCCTAGAATAAAAGTAACCTCTTTAGTATAAATAAGGAAGATAAGGAATATATAGATATCGCATAGCGGGTCGACTAGCTGCAAGCTATTGCTAATGCTGCTTTAGCTATAGGGGAGGACCCCCCTGCTAAATATATTAAAGCTTCGAACGCCCTAGCCTAGTTAGAGGCTAGAATAGATAAAGATAAACGCGCCGCTAAAACGGCGTATAGAGCTCGAAGATAAATATAGCTAATATGCCTTTAGCGACTACTAACCTTTAGATATTATAAAGTCTAGTTACGGGGATAGAGCCTTATACGGGGTAAATTTACGTATATTACTGCTGTTATAAATCGACTAATAAAAGGATATATTAGTTAGCCTTAGAGAGTTTAGGTTAATTATAACCCTAGAGAGGGCCTAATTATCTCTCGCCGAGAGGACTAGAGCCGAGTAATAATACAACGAGATAAGTAGCTATAAACCTCTCCGCCTGCGACTTTTAATAATACGGATAATCCTCTAGGATATAAAGATGCAGAAAGGATAGAAGCTAGTAATAACGAAGTATTTAATTAAGACTCGAATAAGGGCTAGGAGACTCTAGGAATAGATTATAGTAGATTAACGCGCGACTCCGCATTACCTCTTTCTTCTTCTAATAGAGATAAGGACCCGATCTTAAACCCTCGGGAGTCTTCTTCTAAGCTTAGCGACCTATTTATTAGCAGTCCGACTAACCCCTTCGCTAAAGTGCCGTCTCTAATATTGCGAGCCCGTTAGCTTTTATCGGAACTTAGCGATTTCTCTATCGATACCCCGAGCGATCTCTTATTCGATAACTCTAAGGGTAATAAGGCCGCAAAGAAAATAGCGGCTAAAGAAAGAATAACTACTATAAAGAAAATAGTAGTAGCATAAAAATATACCGAACCTATAAAGAAAATAATAGGGGAGGTTAACTTAAATACTCCTATAAAACCGAGGGCCTAGTTATAGCCCTAATTCTATATACTAGTCCCGCTATAACTAGTCCTTTAAAAACCCGACTCTATTTTGCGCAGAGGGACGCGCGAGCAACGACTAATAAAAAGGGCATTTAATTAACCTAAGATCCCTTATTAGACCCCGTCGAAAAAGGCTAAAACGCTAGTAGTAATGCTAAAGGCTATTGCCCTATAGCGGATACCTATAATAAATTTAGTAGATTATAGCGACTTTAAGGGACTAATAGTAGAGCAACTTAGAAAAGAAGAAGTCGTACTAGATCTATTTAATTAAGCTATACGTAGGATCGAGCTATATACTAACTATACTATCTAGACTAGAGATTGCTAGCCGTTAGAGAAGGGCGCGGGGGATAAGTTAGGTATTACGGGAGCTATTATAGCGTATACTAGCAGAGCTCTAGCTCGATATAAGTTGCGATAATTACGATAAATCCTATATAGCCTAAGGTCTAATTCGTTTATTAGCCTCTAACCCCCGGGGCTTATAAGTCGAGAGGTTTAGCTAGAAATCTATAGCGCTATTAGAAAGCACTTAATCGCATACTATAGGCCCTAGGGGATACGACTTTTACGAGCTAAGAGGGCAGCAAAGCAAGACTTAAACCGTTCCTAATATAGTTTTCCTTATATCTTGTTTGCTTTTATCTTTATTTAGGGTTTTGCTTATGCTCTTTTATATATACTGCTATTATTTCCGCGCGCGCCTTTATTTGTATTTTATTCTTATTATTTGACTTTTGTTTCTATTCCTATTATTACTGCTTCCCCCTTTTTCTTTGCGGCTTTGCGCTTAGGGAGGAGTTTAGCAGTGCTAAAGGATATTCGAGAAAATAAGGGCGAACAACTATATCTAATTAAGTTAAAAGGGCCAGGAACTAATTAATTAAAAGGGTCTTTATTAGCTTCCTCTCTTAGGTAGTAGTAATAGGCGCGCTTATCTCGCTAATAGAAGGATAGCCTTTGCTAGAATAAGAATAGCAGTTCTTAAAATATATATATTAGGACTAGCTACTACCTTTAGATATAAAGATAAGCAAGTTTCGCCTTTAGACTTAGCTTTAAGCTATTACTAAAAGCCGTTTATTGTACTTCTTTAGTCCTAGAGAAGACTATAAATAAAAACTCTGCCTTTTATTATCTTTAATAAATTGCTAAACCTTTAACCCTTATAAATATTTTAAGATATATTATACCTTTTAAACCTTTTAATTAAATGCTTTTTATGCTTTATTGTATTATTTTGTTCTCCCTTACCTACTTTTTAGACCTTATTATTTTTAGAGTCTTTCCTGTTTACAATATCTGTGCATACTAGTATACAGAGATCCCCTACGTGTTCTAACCGCTAATATAAGTGTTACTAAGGGAGTTACGCCCCTTAGAGTCGGCTGCGCGTGCTATAGGTGCCTTCCTCCCCTCGCTAAAGGAGTCTAAGAGGTTTATAGCTTAAGCTATAGTCCTTCTAGTTATACTCCCCCTAGTCCTAGCTATACTTGCCCTAGCCCTAGCTATGCCTATTATAGTCCTGCCTATACTAATAGTAATAAAAAACCTGCTAATAATAATAATAATAATTTAAAGTCTAGTCTAAGTACTAGAAGGCCTTATAAAGGCTATAGGCTAAAAGATCCTAAAAGAGCTAAGAGAGGTTTATAAGTACTAGAAGGTAAATAATTATATCCTAAATAAATAATTAGCCTATTAGAAGAGTATTAACTAGTATTATATATATAATAGTTAGCATTTTAGTAGGATTCTTAGCAACCTTTTTAGTATTAATATAAACAAGTAAGTATATATTTCTAGGGTTTAAAAGGCTAAGGACTTCTTTCTAGATATAAATAGACTAGTATAGCCCTTTATTACTAACCTTAATATTATAGGCTAGGCCCTAATAGAGCTATTATTAGGCATAACTATTTACTAACCTTATCTATTAATACGACTATAGACCCTAACCCTAGCTTAATAATTAGACTATTAAAGCCTTTAACCCTAGCTTAATAATAAAACTATTAAAGCCCTTAACCTATAACCTAAGGCTTTATATCTAATAGAAACGCACTAGTTTATTGCTTTGCTAGAATTGCCTTAAAAGACCCCTTGCCTATACTAATAAGACTAGAGCAGTAAGGCATAACTATAGACTAGGCCTTAGCCCTAACTGTACTTATTAGCGCAACCTTACAACTATAACCTAGAGAGATAGCTTTCTTTTTAGCATAGCCTAAGCTTATATAGGATACTATAAAGACTATATAGTTGCTTATAGCTAAGATAACCTAGATAAGAGAAGACATAGATTAGCTATACTAATTACCCTTTTTTAACTAAAACCTAGACTATTCTCGTAAGGAGGCCTCTACTGCTTTTAGAGGGCCTTCTATAGGAAATTTTATAGCGTTAAGCAAGGCCGCCTAGCGGACCTTTGCTATAATAAGCAACCCGAACCCTAACTACTCGGATAAGGCTAAATCCCGCTATAAAGATATTAAGACCTTTTCTAGGAAAAAAGGCGAGTTTAGCGCTTTCCTAGTAAAGTTAAAAAATAAAATATAGACCGACTATATTATATTCCGTAATAAAAAAGACTAGATATTATTCCTCTTCTAGGCTTTTAAAATCAGGGCTTAGAAGACCCTTTAGACCTAGTATAAATCTAAAACCCGCCTTTTTTCCTTAGCTAAGATAATCTAAAGCCTTAAGTTAGTATATAGCAACCTAAATAAATTTGCTAAATTTATTAAAAAGCTAAATAGATTAAATTTCTCGACTACTAGTAAGTAAGATATTTCAGAATTTATTATAGAGTTTAATAACTTAGCTATAAAGACCTGGATTTTTATAGACTAGTTAAAATATTTACTCTAGGACTATTTACTAGCTAGCCTTAACCTAAGCCTTTTAATAAAAACAAAAAAAAACCGCCTTTTATATAAGAAATACTATAAGGCTAATAAAAATACTGTTTTCTACTATAAGAAAAAGGCAGTATAAAGAGATTTCTATCCCCTAGTCCGTAGCCCTTGCAATAATAAAGCTCCTGCTTCTTCTTCCCCTTCCGACTAGGAAAAGAGCAGTTAAAGCTAAGGAAAAAGGGCAGGCGCTAATAGATAATAAAAAACAAGTATATTAGAAAAATAGCACTTATTTTATCTGCGGAAAAAAGGGGTACTAGGCTAAAAAATACCCCGATTGCTAAAAAGTCTCTAGAGTAAGGAGATAAGCAATATTCCTACTCGTAGTAAAGAAAACAGACTCTAATAGTAATAAGTTAGGAAAAGAGTAGGACTATTATAAGGCTCCTTAATAGTCCTAAAAGTATTAGCAGAGAAAAGCTTAAGAAAGTTCTTTACTATTAATAGTATAATTTAATATAATAGTATTAGTCTAAACGCTTCCTCTTTATATAATACTAGAGCTAAAACCCGTCTCCTTATATCCTAATAATTCGCTTAGAAGGCTATAAAAAGCCTTATAACTAAACTCTCCTTAGTTAGCCTAGTTCTTTTAATTAATTTTTAAGGCTATAATATAAGTATTATAAACTAGCGTTTAACTGCTACTTTTATAATTAATAGTTATATATTTCTATAAGAAACGTTTTAAGTTACTAACTATAACTAGGATCTTCTTATTAGACTCTAATAGATAGCTAAAAAGTATTTTCTTTTTAACTATTTTGCCTATTATTTTATATAGCTTAATAATCTGCCCGCTCTTATTAAGTATTTCCTAGCAATAATTTTACGGAATCTAACCTTAAGCAGCAGAAATATTAACCCGGCCGTATAGATAAATATTAAATAATAGGATAAGTTAATAAAAAAGGACGATTACTGCTACTAGATTTTATAAAGGCAGTAGTAGAATAATAACCTTGTATTTCCTACTAGCCTTATAAAAAAAACCTAACCTCGACTAATAACCTAACCCCGACTAATAACCTAACTAATAACCTAACCCTAACTAATAATAATAATACTGCCCTAAATAACAAACTTCTTTAGGCATAATTAATTAGATCCCTCTAGATAGACCTATAATAAGCTTGCTAAAAGGATTTTATACTATTAATACTAACTATTCCTATACTTTTTTAAACTAGACTCTATACTAATTAATAAAGAGATTACTAGACTTGCCTTAGCAAGTATTATATATACTAGTTAAGAGATTCTATTCCCTATAAATAAAAAAAAGGCTATTAGGCAACAATTTAACATTTTGCCGCAGCGACGACGAAGCGCTCGCTGTAATCTCTTATTGCGACTGCAAGTCTTCTTCTTTAGTTCCCCTTCTCTCCTTTTCGTTCGGCATAGCGCCGTCCGCGGCGCCCCCGGATAGGGCCCCCGGCGACACTATCGGGGTCCCGATAGTAATTAATAGGGGTCCTAAGGGGATCGCGCAGTTACGATAGCACCCGCATACAGGTACTAGCTAATTTAATATTATCGATGCACCCGATAAGGACCCGTTTATAGAGACGTTGCGAGCGCCGACTAATCCTATTATAAAAGACGCTTTTAATAGTCTCGCTAGGGTAGTCTTATACGAAAATTTTAGGGCTATATAGGCTATTATAGATATAGTATAGAAGAAGCTTTAGAAGCGCGCCCCCGCTACTGCTAAGACGGACGAGACCTCCTTTCCTGCTACTATTACCCGTGCAATCTAGAAATCTATCGAATCGGCCGTATAAAAGGTTCTATAACCCTATGCGACTAGGTCGAAACCGTCCTAGGCCGCCGTACTCGCTGCCCCCGCTACCGCACTACCCTTAGGACTACTTCTCGTCCGACTAGTACTAGCTTAATAGGAACGCGAGATGCTTATCTCGGTTTAAGGCGTCCTGGTTACTAAGGGGGCTCCCTCCCTTACTCCTATAGAGATCGTTACTAAAGCTAATTCCGCTATAGGCAACCCCGCTATAGTTGCTACTAGGCGTCTACCGAGCAGCGATATTATGCTTACTTTCGACCCTAATAAGATATCGTGCCCTCGTCCTAAAAGATAGATTTAGGCGGCTTTTAGCGAGGAAGCAGTGCTTACCCGATGCTTGTACGCTATAATTGCTAAGGGTATCCGTACCTTAGCCGCCCTCTAAGATAGAGATAAGTTGCTTTAGGGCATTAAGGATATTAATAAAGTCGATATTATCCGAGCTCGGGCAATTAAGCCCCGTAAGGGACCCTAGGGGGTCGCGCCTCGGACCTGCCTTATCCTCGGTGTTAGCAGCGTTGCTAATGCTAATCGACTCTATGCGAACAGGCTAATTGTGTCTTAATCGCCGTTTACTATCCCCTTTACATAACTTAATAAAAATTAAGGCCCTTACGTAGAATATACAGAAGTCGAACTATCTTATCTACCTTGCTCTTTTTTCTAAATATAGCTATAACGTAGTAGCTATCTAGGAGGCTTAGCTTAATACTAACAGCCAACCGCTAGTCCCAGGCCTCGCCCCCTACTATCTCGTTTAGGGCGAGGGCAGGGCCCTCCTCTATATATACAAGCGCTATAATCTATATACCTAGATACCTATTCTTAGCTAGGATATTGCGGGAGCCTTCTTCGCTTATAGCCCCCGAATCCTATTAGTTTACTCCCCTCCTATTAGCATTGCAATAGGCCCCCTCCTTTATCTATAGGACTAGCTCGACCCGGGCTCCCCCTATATCCTTCTTAGTAACCTTAACGCTTATTATCCTTCTTAGGATCTCTACGAATAATCCTTACTATATATCCTTAAGTTCCTCCGGGTAGCGGGACGGCTATACCTCGAACTCGTTACTCCCCTATATAAGGTTACTTAGGAAATGCACGGCTGCTAATTAAGCACTATCGACCTTATCTAGGCATCCCCTAGCTGCTTTCCGACCTTCCTTGGCCCCGACCTCGACCTTAAGGGTTCTAATTATATACTATAATCCGCCTCCTTCGACCTTAATCCCCCCTCTAATATAGCCCCTACTAGGCGTTAGAAATTATTTAATAAGGACGTCCTTATTGCCGAGGCACGCAATAGGCTCCTGCCTTCCCGGGCGCTCGTAGGTTCCCTAGATTAGATAGACGCTACTCTAGACTAGCTATACTAGGAACTCGATACTATAGCGACTATTACTATCCCGACTCTCCCCTAGCGACTTAGCCTAAAGTCGTGCCCTTAGTAGATACGGGAGGTTAATAAGGCAGTGCGCAACGCGAAGCAAGCTAGGCAGGCATAGCGAGCGAACCCCGGCCTATCCTAATAGCAGGCCTTAGGAGATAAAACTATTATTTAAAAGGCCGCTATCTATAAGGCGAAATATAATAACTAGCAGGACTTTCTCGATAGCGTATCTAGTAACCCCTAGACCCTATAGTCTATAACTAAATAGGCGCGCTTATAAAGCTAGACCCCCCTAGAACTAACTTATATACCTGCCTTATAATATAATGCTTCTAGCGGCTTATAATTATCCTATAAGGGAAAGACTAAGCTGCTTGCTAATAAGTTCTTTCCCCTAAGTCTAGCAAATACTCCCCCCCTCTCCCTCGAGGACCCCTTCCCGGCTATTAGCGTTGCCCCCGAGGTTAGCAAATCCGAGGTATACTCCGCCCTTTTTAGTATTGCCTCCTAGAAATTAGCTAGTCCCGATAGGATCCTAGTTAGCTTCCTTAAAGGGTGCGGCCTACTATTAGTCTCCTTCCTTACCTTAGTCCTCCGTAGTTATATTGCGTATAGCTACTTCCCTGCTCGATATAAGGAGTCGAACATTATAGTGCTTCGGAAGGCGGGCAAGAGCCCGGAGGTCCTATAGACCCCTAGGGGTTATAGACCGATCTCGCTACTTAATACGGTCGGGAAGGTACTAGAGACTATTTTAGCATAAAAACTATCTTGCGCTGCTAAGGCTACTATAGTCCTCCCCTTTGGATAGATAGGAAATAGACCTCGCCGTTCTACTAATAGTGTACTATTTATGCTTACTAAAATAGTACGCGCGGCCTAGGCCTAGCGGGGCTCTATATCGCTCCTTATACTCGATATAACTAGCGCCTTTAACTATATTTTATATAGCAAGCTTATTGCTACCCTTAACCTCCTTAGCTTCCCCCCCTAGCTTACCGCGCTTATCCGCAGCTATCTTACTAGCTATAGTTCTAGGCTTAAGGTTAATAGCCGCCTATCCGAACCCTTTAATATCGAGAGGGGCGTCCCCTAAGGGTCCCTAATATCCCTAATCCTATTTATCTTATATATCTCTTCCCTCTACTGCTAACTCGAATAATAAATCGGAATTATTCCTATAGGGTTCGCGGATAATACGAATATTATTAGTACTAGCCGTATACTATAATAGGTTCGGGACTAGTTAGTCCGAGCGTAGGAGGTCTACTAAGATTAGGCCTATAAGTATAAGATATCGTTTTAACCCCTTAAGAGCAAACTCCTTTACTTTATATGCGCTTATATAGCTAATATAAGCACTCTTACCCTTAATAGCTCCGTTATAGTCCCTACGCAGGAGGCCCGCATGCTTAGCGTCTGGATTTATCGGAAGCTTAAGTAAAAGGCTTACTTGCGCCGACTTATATAAAAGCTCTAGAAATAGCAGCTTATACTAACTATCCTCGCTATATCTATATAGGGATTCTCTTTTATCCGCGCGCGTAAGATCTATACGAAGGTTATCCGCTTAGCGATTGCTTATAGTTCCGCCTACTTCGCTCCTATTATAGTCCTATCTAGCCCCCCTTGCAGTCCTATTTATAAGGAATTATCTAAGGTCTAATCTAAATGCCTTAGGGTTATTACTAGGGCCTATAGGGCTACCCCTTTATACTATATAGAGTCCGAAGCTTTTATCCCTCTACTCGACCTCTACCTCTCCTACTGCTCTGCCCGTACTTTCTAGCTCCTCGAGGCTAATAGCATTATAGCAGGCATTCGAGCCGCGTACGCCTAGGTCTCCTAGCGTCTCCGGCCCTGCTATAGTTAACCCCCTGCCCCCTATATTATACTCCAGGCACTAAGGAACTCTATAATATATTAGGTAGGGTTACCCGACCCTAGTTTATAGTTACGTCGGGACTTACGTAAGCGCCTTTAGGCTAAATAGCTTCTCTAATAGGACTTATAGGAGGGCCGCCTTAAGTACTATAGATAGTCTTACGGATAGGCTACTAATAAACGCCCTTAATTTAAACCGCGCCTTGCCCTCGACTTATATACTACTCTTCCTAAATTCCTTAGCAGCGTCCTAATATAGCTTTAGTCCAGTAGGATTAGGCTAAACCGCTTTCTCTATACTTGCTATATCCCTAACGTTCTATCCCCGTATTGCCCCTATAGTACTAGCAAGGATAAGACTGCTAAGCACTTATTCCTCTACTGCCCTTGCACGAGCGCCTAGAGATTCCTGCTTTCCGACCTAGGCCCCCTAAGGGACTAGGCCGACCTTACTCGTCTACTTAGCTATAGGGTCTCCGCTAGCAAGTTAGCTCTATAGTTTATATAACTATATTGCCTATATTAGTTCGACCTCGCCCTTATACTATATAGGATAAAGGGTATTGCTGCCCCCTAGGGGCGGACTGCTTTTTTATTTACTAACCTTACTCTAAAAGCACTAATAACTCTACCTGCCTCCCGATGCTCTCCCGCTACGACTACCCCGACCCCTACGCCTACGACTACGACCCTGCTTAGGGGGGCGTCTAGGCCCTCGCCTCGGAGTCCCTGCCGCTACTAGGGTTGCGGCTAGGTCCCCTCCTCCCGGACTCTCCTCCCCCCCCCTCCCGCTGCTGCTACCCCCTCCCCTACTAATACCCTCTCCTCCTCTACTACTACCTCTAGCCTCTGTCTCTTAGCCGGCACCTCTATAACGTTGCTGTCGCTATCGCTGTTACGGTCGCGAGGAGAGTTACCCTCGAGCCGAGGGACCTTTACCTCTCGAGATAATAATAAAGGAAGAAGGAAGGAGAGAGGGAGAGGGAGGAAGGAGAGGTTTATATACCCCCCCCGGAGCGGATTTACTATTATTCCGATTCTGCCGCCCCCTCTGCCCTTACCGCCCTCCCCTCCCCCTCCCCTACCTTCCGCGCTAAGTTATTACTACCCTTTCTTATCCCCCCTTATCTCCTTTGTTTTTCCGAGACTACTCTAGCGGGCAGCTGCCCCGCACTTTACTACACTACCGCGTTCCCCGCCTCGCGACCCCTAGGGGCGCGAGGCCTTTCCTTTGCTCTGTTTGCTAGGGGGTTTTCCCCCCTAGGGGGGTTTTTCCTACTCGATATATATAGAGGTTCTAGATGCCTTTCACGGCCCCTAGCGTATAATTAATAATAAATTCCCTATAAATAAAAACCCGGACTATATAACCCTTATATATAGTCTAATCCCTCTAGCTTTTATATACTTAGAAGGCTTTTTTAGCAAAAAGAAAGTATATACCCTTATAAGCCCTTGCTCTAGTTATAATATTACGCTTAAACTTAATAAGCCTTTAAACCCAGCTAGCCTTTTTGCGTATAAAACGCTAGTTAAGTATTTACTACTAGAAAAAGAGACTATTAATTACCTTTTTTTTATTAGATTTATTAAACTTAATACTAGCCTATATACTACTCCTATTCTTTTTGCCCTAAAGCTATACTCGACTGCTTATAGGTTTTATATTAATTATTGCTAGAAAAATAACTATTTAAAAAGCCGGATCTCTCCTATACTTTCCCTTAATAGTACTATATTTAATTACTAGGAGGCTAGATATTTTTCTAAGATTAATATAATCTAAGCCTTCTACTATTTTTATTTTAACCTTAACTCTAAATATTTAACTATATTCTATATAAGATTTAGCCTATTCTGCTAAAACGTCCTCCCTTTTAGCTTAAAAGTTAGTCCTACCTAGTTCTAAAACTTTATTAATACCTAGCTCTATAAGCTTTTAAACTAGTACGCAAGTACTTATACTAATATAAAGGACTAGGTCTTTAACCTAGTTATACCTATATAGGGGGATTATAGGTACGTAACTAGCAGGCTTTCTAGCTCGGTTAGGATATAATAGGCTTATATTAATACGGGCTTATTACTAATAGCTAACCTCGTAAGGTATATAGCTAGCTAGCAGGGAGCTTCTCTCCCTTCCTCTCTCTCTCTTCTTAGTAGTTCTATTTATTACTCCTCTTTAGTTCAACTTAGTATTATCTCTTTATTAATTCCTTTATATTAAATAGAACTCCTTTCCGCTTATAACTATAACGCAGAAAGTATAATCTTAGAACGCTATTAAATTTTACCTACTTTTAATATATTAGAGTTTTATTCTAGACTTCTAATAAACCTAGCCTCTTTTTAGGTAAAGTTTGCTATTAATAGAGTTGCAATTAGGGATAGTCGCTCCTAGTTCTTCTATATTTATTCGCAACTTAGCACTTTCTAGTAAAGTTTCCTTCTATATATATTATATTTTAATAATTTTACTAACTAGCCTAATTCCTTCCTAGTATATATTAATAAGACTCTTAGCAAATTATATAAAGAGCAATATATAAGTCTTTCTCTAGTTATATTATTATAGGAAATATTAGAATCCCTTAGTATATACGTTATATAATAGGAATATATTCTTTTCGAGGCTAGATAATAATACTAGTCTAATTATACTAAGATTATCCTATTAGCTTTTAGTCTTTATACTAAGACTAAAAAGCAACTAGATTAGGAAATAATATAGCCTATAATATATTAAGCTTTTGCATTACTCTTAAGGAGCTTTAATAGTATATTTAACTCTAAGGATATACCTTAGGTAATATTTAATCTTCTGCCTTATACTAAGGCTAACCTAATAAATATTAGTTCTATTAAATCTAGCGCTTTTAGTATACCCTAGTATAAGTATTACTATAAATATAACTAAGTCGGTTACTTTTAATAGAACTGCCCTTAGCTATACGCATAATCTTGGATTATTAGATTAGTAGTAGATCCTAGGCTAGCAGAAAGGACTAGGGGCAAGGCAGAGATTTTTAACTAGGGTAATAAGGCGTAAAGGATTTATAGATTAGCTGCAAGGGTTATAGTCTAGAATAGGCTAGATAATTAGTACGCATGCGTTTTACTTTTATTTTATATGCGTTAATTTATTATTAGCGCGTAATATAAGGCAGGGCAGTATATACTAACGCTAATCGCGCTAAGCTAGGAAAATAACTACTATAATTAGGCAATATAGCGTATACTTAAGGCTAGGTTAGTTATATAGCAAAGGGGCCCCTTTAAGGCTACTCTGCTTTAATAAGACCCCCTTAAAGCACGTATTAGTTATATAGGATTTATTCTATTTGCTACTTAGGTAGTTGCTTTCCTGCCTTAATATAGGCAATATAACTCTATATTTTACAGACTCCCCCTTTCTAGGAGGGACTTGCTAGCAGTTAGCTACTTGTAGCAGGCTTTTATAGTTTATATATAGCTTTGCGCTAGTATAATGCATAGCTACTATAGCGTTAACTATATAGCATTAACTAGCTTATGCTTTTTATCTCCTCTAGGGATAGAGGGTATATAAAGGACTAGGTCTTTAACCTAGTTATATCTATATAGGGGGATTATAAGTATATAACTAACAGGCTCTCTAGCTTAGTTAGGATATAATAGGCTTATATTAATACGGGCTTATTACTAATAGCCGACCTTATACGGTATATAGCTAGCTAGCAGGGAGCTTTTCTCCCTTCCTTTCTTTCTTTTTTAGTAGTTCTTATAAAGGACTAGGTCTTTAACCTAGTTATATCTATATAAGGGGATTATAAGTACAGGACTAGCAGGCTCTCTAGCTTAGCTAGGATATAATAGGCTTGTATTAATACGGGCTTATTACTAATAGCCGACCTCGTAAGGTATATAGCTAGCTAGCAGGGAGCTTTTCTCCTTTTTTCTCTCTCTCTTCTTAGTAGTTCTATTTATTACTCCTCTTTAGTTCGACTTAGTATTATCTCTTTATTAATTCCTTTATATTAAATAGAACTCCTTTCTATTTATAACTATAATATAGAAAGTATAACCTTAGAATGCTATTAAATTTTGCCTACTCCTAATATATTAAATTCTCGCTTTAAACTTCTAATATAGCTAGCCTCTTTTTAGGCGAAGTTTGCTATTAACGGAGTTGCAATTAGGGATAATTACTCCTAGTTCTTCTATATTTATTTGCAACTTAGTACTTTTTAGCAAAGTTTCCTTTTATACGTATTATATATTAATAATTTTACTAACTAGCCTAATTTCTTCCTAGTGTATATTAATAAGACTCTTAGCGAATTATATAAAAAGCAATATATAGGTCTTTCTCTAGTTATATTATTATAAGAGATATTAGAGTCCCTTAGCATATATATTATATAATAGGAATATATTCTCTTTAAGGCTAGATAGTAATACTAGTCTAACTATACTAAGATTATCCTATTAGCTTCTAGTTTTTATAATAAGCCTAAAAAGCAACTAGATTAGGAGATAATATAGCCTATAATATATTAAGCTTTTGCGTTACTTTTAAGGAGTTTTAATAATATATTTAACTCTAGGGATATATTTTAAGTAATATTTAATCTTCTACCTTATACTAAGGCTAACCTAATAAATATTAGTTCTATTAAATCTAGCGCTTCTAGTATACTTTAGTATAAGTATTACTATAAATATAACTAAGTTAGTTACTTTTAATATAACTGCTCTTAACTATGTATATAATCTTAGATTACTAGGTTAGTATTTAATCCTAGGCTAGCAGAAAGGACTAGGGGCAAGGCAGAGATTTTTAACTAGGGCAATAAGGCGTAAGGGATTTATAGACTAGTCGCAAAGATTATAGTCTAGGATAGGCTAGGTAATTAAGGCATATGCGTTCCGCCTCTATTTTATATGCGTTAATTTATTATTAGCGCGTAATATAAGGTAGGGTAGTACGTACTAATACTAATTGCGCTAAGCTAGGAAAATAACTACTATAACTAGGCAATATAGCGTATACTCGAGGCTAGGTTAGTTATATAGCTAGGGGGCTCCTCTAAGGCTACCCTGCTTTAATAGGACCCCTTTAAGGCATATGCTAGTTATATAGGATTCCTTCTATTTACTGCTTAGGTAGCTGCTTTCCTGCCTTAATATAAGCAATATAACTTTATATTTTACAGACCCCCCCTTCCTAGGAGGGACTAGCTAGCAGTTAGCTGCTTATAGCAGGCCTTTTTAGTTTATATATAGCTTCGCGCTAGCGTAACGTATAGCTATTATAGCGTTAACTATATAGCGTTAACTAGCTTGCGCTTCTTATCTCCTCTAGGGATAGAGGGTATATAAAGGACTAGGTCTTTAACCTAGTTATATCTATATAGGGGGATTATAAGTATAAGACTAGCAGGCTCTCTAGCTTAGCTAGGATATAATAGGCTTATATTAATACGGGCTTATTACTAATAACCGACCTTATAAGGTATATAGCTAGCTAGCAGGGAGCTTTTCTCCCTTTGTCTTTCTCTCTTCTTAGTAGTTCTATTTATTACTCCTCTTTAGTTCGACTTAGTATTGTCTCTTTATCGATTCCTTTATAGTTCTATTTATTACTCCTTTTTAGTTCGACTTAGTATCGTCTCTTTGTTAATTTCTTTATAACTAATAATATTTTTATCTATTTAAAAAATAATAAGAAAGAAGCTTACTAGAAAAAATACTATAAAGTTATTTAGCGCTTTTACTAAGCAAATCTATAAGAAGATATTAAAAAATCCTAGTTAAATATTATAAAAGTTAACTATTTTAGAGTTATACTTTATATAAGTATAGAAATTAGTATTAACCTTTATAAGATTTAAGTAATTATAAACTAGAAATTTAAGGACTTTTATAATAAAAAGGCTATACGTTTTTTTCTTAGCTTTTGCAATTTTATCTAGATATTTTGCTATTATGCGAGTAAGACTATTAAGCCTTTAAACTATCTATTAAAAAAGGATAGCAATTTTTCCCCCGGATTTAAATAATATAATGCTTTTGCCTAGATAAAAAAGCTTGCAACTAAGGCCCTAGTTTTAGCCTTTTTCTAGCCCGAACTACTAACCTGCTTTAAGACTAACGTATCTTATAATACTACTACTAGGGTTCTATAGTAGTAGCCGCCTAATAATTCGACCTAAAAGCTAACTAAATTCTTCTCTAAAATAATAACCCTAGCTAAATACGCTTATTTAATCTAGGATTGCAAATTTCTTACTATAATCTAGAGCTTTAAGTACTTTTACTTAGAACTCCTTAGTTAAAAGTTTAATATTATTACTAATTATAAAGCTTTAGTATATTTTATAATAAAAAGACTTATTTTTATTCTATAAGTATAATAGTCTAACTTTTTAGCTTAATTTAATATATGCTTTTTATACTACCCTAGCTGCTTAAACGTAATTGCTAATGCTTTATTATAGAAAACCGCTAAGTTACTAACTATTTAAGGTAGGGGAAAAAAATATATATATTTAGTATAATCCTACTAGAAAGACTCGGATTCGATATACCCCTAACCGACTTTCTTACTATAGCTTCTATAAAAATCTATATAATAACCGCCTTAACTATAGCAGACCTAGTTAACTTAATCTAAAAGGAAAACACTGCTTAAAACCTTAGTTGCTAAGGCACCCTGCTAATTATTCTAGAGAAAGCTGCTAATAGTATATTCCTCTATACTGCCCTAATCTATACTGCTTATAAACCTGCTATATTCGCGTATAACAGTTAGAATAAAACGTTAAAGCTTATTTAGCAGGATTACTACTAGCCTAATATAAAATAGAATATTTGCTAATATATTTATAACTATTATAACTGCTAGAGGAATAAAATCCCTTATAATAAAACCTTTAGACTTTTCTACTTTTTACTAATTCTAATAACTATTTAGGAATATATAGCTTATAATAAAAAAACAATATTATAGGATTATTATAAGTATAACTACGTTTAGTTCTTTATTTATAAACTTAGCAGGATTATTACTATACTGCTTAGCTAAAAAACTAATACTGCTAAGATCCTTATAAAATATTACTTTTAATTACTATACTGCTTTTTTAGCCTTTTTTTATTTAGATTATAGATAATACTAGACCCTTTATATTAGTATTCCTTATAAAGATTAATTATCGAACTAGTATAAAGTATTAGTATAAAAGCGCTTTTTACCCTTAAACGCAAAGGAGTATAAAAGTTATAAACTAGTACTTCGACTAAAAGCTATAGTTCTATATCTCTAAGTATTAGGATAATTAAAGTAATTTCCTGCCTATTATAAAGGACTAGGTTTTTAACCTAGTTATATCTATATAGGGGAATTATAGGTATATAACTAGCAGGCTCTCTAGCTTATAATAGGCTCGTATTAATATAGGCTTATTACTAATAGCTAACCTTGTAAAGTATATAGCTAGCTAGCAAAAAGCTTCTCTCCCTTCCTCTCTCTTTTTTTTAGTAGTTTTATTTATTACTCCTCTTTAATTCGACTTAGTATTATCTCTTTATCAATTCCTTTATATTAAATAGAACTCCTTTCTATTTATAACTATAATATAGAAAGTATAACCTTAGAATGCTATTAAATTTTGCCTACCCTTAACGCGTTAGATTCTTGCTCTAGACTTCTAATATAGCTAGCCTTTTTTAAGCGAAGTTTTGCTATTAATAGAGTTATAATTAGGGATAGTTGCTCCTAGTTTTTCTACGTTTATTTATAATTTAGTACTTTTTAGCAAAGTTTCCTTTTATATATATTTTATATTAATAATTTTACTAACTTTACTAAAAAGTGCTAAGTTATAAATAAATATAGAAGAACTAGGAGCGATTATTTCTAATTATAACTCTATTAATAGTAAACTTCGCCTAAAAAAAGGCTAGCTATATTAGAAGTCTAAAGCAAGACTCTAACGTATTAAGGGTAGGCAAAATTTAATAGCGTTCTAAGGTTATACTTTCTATATTATAGTTATAAATTAAA
>LKCN02000010.1:1027155-1082358 GCA_001633055.2 Ophiocordyceps polyrhachis-furcata BCC 54312
TGCTAAGTTATAAATAAATATAGAAGAACTAGGAGCGATTATTTCTAATTATAACTCTATTAATAGTAAACTTCGCCTAAAAAAAGGCTAGCTATATTAGAAGTCTAAAGCAAGACTCTAACGTATTAAGGGTAGGCAAAATTTAATAGCGTTCTAAGGTTATACTTTCTATATTATAGTTATAAATTAAAAGGAGTTCTATTTTATATAAAGAAATTAAGAAAGAGATAATATTAAGTTAAACTAAAGAGGAGTAATAAATAGAACTACTAAGAAAAGAGAGAAAGAAAGGGAAAGAAGCTTCCTGCTAGCTAGCTATATACTTTATAAGGTCGGCTATTAGTAATAAGCCTATATTAATACAAGCCTATTATATCCTAACTAAGCTAGAGAGCCTGCTAGTTATATACCTATAATCCCCCTATATAAATATAACTAGGTTAAAGACCTAGTCCTTTATATTAGTATAGTTTATATATAGCTTTATACTAGTATAATATATAGCTATTAGATATAAACTATATAGTATTAACTAGCTTATGCTTTTATTTCTTTTAAAGATAAAAGGTATATAAAGAATTAAGTTTTTAACTTAATTATATTAATATAAGGGGCTTATTAAGTCCTTAAGTATTAAGCTTTCTAGCTTAGCAGGGATAGGATAGGCTTATATTAGCGCAGGCTTATTTCTAAGAGCTAACTTTATAAGGTATATAGCTAGCTAGCAGGGAGCTTCTCTCCTTTCCTTTTTCTCTCTTCTTAATAATTTTATTTATAACTCCTTTTAGCTTAACTTAGTATTATATATTTATTAATTACCTTATAGCTACTTATTAAGATAACTACTAATATATATTAAAGTTAGCTATTATAAGAAAAAAAAAGATATTTATTATTTATAAGAGTCTAGCCTACTAATCTTATAAAATAGCGACCTAATAAGTAGTAATAAATATAAAAAGAACAAATAATATGTAGTAGAGAGATAGAGCTATATATACGCGGCTTGTATATATAGACTAGTTATTTTTGCATAGTATAATAAGGTCTAGGTAAAGCCTAAATTATTTATACCTTTTAACTACTATTTAAGCTACTTTAATTAAAATCTTTTCTGTTTTTTAGTTCTTTTAATATTTATTTAAGTTTTTTATTATAATTATAAGCCTCTTATTTTAGTTATAAAAACTAAAATCTAAAATATTTTTATTAAAAGTCTATTACTTATTATATATAACCTCGATCTTATATCCTTTAGAGTCGAGTCCTTTTACGACTTAGTTTAGGATTCCTATAACTATTTATTCTCTCCTCTCTGCTTCCCCTATCTACTCTAGGGCGATATCGAATTACGCCTAAAGCAATACTAGGGGGAAGGGCGAGGCAATATAGATAAACTCTTAACGTAAAGAATTTTCACCCTATATATAGCTCTAGACTAAATTACGCTAGGATTGCCCCTTAAAGGCTACTATACTATTTTTCCTTTTAGATATAAAGGCTAGTATTAGCAAGATTATTTTAGAAAACGCCTTTATTTCTATATAAGTAATTATTAACCGACTTTTAGAATTAGAAAGGGGCTAGTGGAATGCCCTCTTATCTCTAATTCCCTTTATTAACAGTATATCCTTAGCTGTTATAGCCGCTATTTCCTCTCTATTTTATAGCCCTAAGGCTAGTTAGTAATTTAAGCAGAGATTTTTAACGCAAAGCTATATAAATTAATAGTCTAACTTTAATAGTACTTTAAGTACTATTAGCTAGGATATATTGCTAAATATTATATAGTAAAGCTATAATATAAACGCTACTCTGCTATGCTTTATAAAGATAGTAAGTATATATATCCTATTATATAGAATAAAAGGCTATACTATTGCCCTCTATATTGTAAGACGTACCTAGGGTAGAGTTAACTCTGCCTAAAGACTGGAGTAGCGTAAGATTAGGCAAAAAAGGCATTTGCTTCTTAACCCTAGTAGTTCCTCGATTAAAACCTCCCTCTACTACCTCCTCCTGCTCTTACTTTAGACTAACTATAGGCCTAGTAGTCGCTAGGGCAAAAATACTAGAAGGCGAATATATAGGCAGTACCTCCTTATACTTTTTTTCTATAAAGCTAGGGCATAGCCTTGCTATACTAGGTTAGTAAGCCCTTAGGTCTTGCTATTATAAGGGCAATTATAAGCTAGTAGAATCTCTATATATACTTTAGCTATACTAATTATGCTTTAATTAAGAGATTTATAGAGAATATAATAATTAATTAGGGAGACTTTAACCTCGATCTTATATGTTTTAGAGTCGAGTCCTTTTACTACTTAGTTTAGGATCCCTATAACTATTTATTCCTTTCTCTCTGCTTCTCTTATTAGCTCTAGGGCAATATCGAATCGCGCCTAGAGTAATACTAGGGGGGAGGGCGAGGCAATATAGATTAACCCTAAATATAAAGAATTTTTACCCTATATATAGCTCTAGACTAAATCGCGCTAGAATTGCCCCTTAAAGGCTACTATATTGCTTTCCCTTTTAGACGCAAAGGCTAGTATTAGTAAGATTATTTTAGGAGACGCCTTTATCTCTATATAAGTGTAAAGGATCCGGGCTTTGCCTGGATCTTGTTGTACTACGCAAAGATGACTTATCCACGCGTACGGGCCGCGCGCATATAGCCCTACCCCCCTACCACATATTGTGTCCTTCCTTTCTTTTTCTTTATCTTTGTTATTACTATTTAGGTTGCTATTCTGCAGCAGCACTAGGCCAGACCCTTACAATAAGTAATTATTAACCGATTTCTAGAATTAGAAAGGGGCTAGAAAAGTGCCCTTTTCTAATCCCTTTTATTAGCAGTATATCCTTAGCTATTATAGCTGCTATTTCCTCTCTATTTTATAGCCCTAAGGCTAGTAGGACCTTATTATAAGCTATAGTCGCGGCCTATTTACTAGCAAAGATAATTAAAAAGCATATTCCTAGGCAGGGTTAGAAAAAAATCACTTATAAGTAATTCGTAAGTAATTTTTTAATTAATTTTTTTTTCGTAATTTAAATTACTTATAAGTGATTTTTTCAGGGCTATAATTTAAATTAATTAAAAAAAATCACATTATAAGTAATTTTAAAAAAAATTATAAAAAAATTATTAAGATTTTTTCTTAAAATAGATATATATAACTTTTTTTAAACTAATAATATATACTTATTTTTAAAAACGACTTATAAAGTATACTATATATTTCTATAGAAAGATAAAAAATTAATATAGAAAATAAGTTTTTTAAATATAATAAAGGAAAGAAAGTATAATTAAAAAAACCTTATAATAAATAAAAAAGCTTTCTTTTTATACGTAAGGCTTTAGTTTATTTTTTAGTGTTTTTTTTTTTTTAAAAAAAAACTCCTTAATATAATATAAAAATATTAGTTGCTTTTATATATTTATATTTTAAAATTTATTAAAACTTTTATGCTAAATATTAGGAGGTAAAAAAAGTAATTATAAAGGCTTTATAACTTTTAAAACTTTAGTCTTATTTTAGTTTTTTTTTATTTATTTTTTTAGTATTTTTAAAGTAGGGTTTTTATACTTACCCTATAGGAAAAAGTAGTACTACTAATATTTAATTTAAGGACTATATAATATTATATAAAATATAATAAAAATATAATTTAGTATATACTTACTATAAAAAGCTTATATAAGGTTTTTAGCTTCCTATCTTCTTTAATAGGCTATATATTAAATAAAATCTCTTTTTTACTCTTTTTTAAAAAAGTATTTTTTTTCCTGCATAGAAACTCTTAGTAAAGGTTTACCCTAAAAAGTAGTTTTTTTCTAATTCGGTAAGTAAGAGACTTAAAATTAAAAAAAAAAATTCTAAAAATACCTTATAACCTTATAATACTATAAAAATTTTTCAAAAATTGAATTTTCTATAGGTAGGGCATTAATATATATTAGTATAATACAAGAGAGGACTCTGCTTAAGTTAGCTCGGGTCCTTAATCTATTAATATCTGCTTATATCTATCTATCTCTTCCTCTATTAAAGAGGAAGATAAAATATATATAAAGTCTTAAAAGCATCTAGGTTAAACTAGAAGTAATATATAATTATCCTAAACTCCGTATAATCCAAATATATAGCCGCCCCCTTTCTCCTTTAAACCGTTATCGCTACGATCTTAGTATAAACTTATTATAATATTATATGCTTATCGTGCTAAGTTTAGGGGTAATCTACTTCCCTTTCTATACTGCCCTTATTATACTCCTATCTCCTATCTAAAGGGGCATAATACTTATATAGAAAGGGGTAATATGCACTATAATAGGGATAATATTAAATATCTAGCAGAAAGGGGTTTGCGTATATTATAACTATAACTATCGCCGAGTTAGTAGTAAGAAAGGGGCTTATATAGAAATAGGTTATTCCGCCTTCTATAGTTGCGTCCCTAGTTCTAATAAATATATACTAGCAGTTCTTTTTTTATTAAATCGAATTTCGTCTAGATTTAATCTAATATCGTACTAGTTTATCTCCTTCCTTATTACGAATCCCTTTAGCGAGATAGTAGCCTTATTTATATTAATAAGATATTCTAGCTTCTTATTTAGGGTTGCTTTTATTATAGTATTAGCAGGATTATCCTTTCCTGCAATCTATTAGATTTTATTAATCTCTCGCCCCTTATATAACTCTCGGATAGATATAATATCGATTATAAGTTGTTTTTCTTTCGTTATTCTAAGCTTAATAAGGTACTTATAAAGCGAGAATAAATTTATATATAATATAATAGGAACTCGGGCTAATCCTAGCTTAGCTATAATGCAATTTAGTATTATTGCTAGAGAGATTCTAATATTAAATCCCGATAATATTCTATATATTTCTAAGGTAAGGATACTCTAGGTAATCCTCTTATATTTTGTAAAACTCTAATAGATAACGTTTCCTTTTATTACGAACTTATTTGCTATCCTATCCTCGTTGCCTAGGATAATAATATATCTAATCTATAAAGATAAGTCGTTATTATTTATAAGTAATCTATCCGTAAAAATAAATAATTTAAGTGCTAAAAGGTTAAGGGGGATATATATTAATCCGTGCTACTAATTATCCTTTTGCTATTATAGCTGCTTATTAATCCTCTAGCAGTCTTCCTTAGTAGGTTAGTATTACTAGGCGGCAATAAATAGGTCGAACGCAGCCTCTAGTTAGCAAACAGACGCAATATAGCCTCCTTGCGTATATTATTCGAGGTAGCTTTAAGCAAAATTAGGCTAGGAATAATTAATAACTTTAATCTTAGCAGCCTAGCCTTTTTATCGAATCGCTAGCGAATTCGATATAAGATATAACTATAACCTATTAAAATCCGTTACGCTGCTAGGGGTTAAGTTTACTTAGGGTTTCGAGCAAATTTAGGCGGAATTTAGCTTAGCCTTTTTTTATTTATAGAAAGAATTAGTGCTAAGAATAATCGTATTATTAGTTTGCATCCTAATAAGACTAAAATAAGTATAGCTAGAATATAATAGGAGAAGGCAGTTATTAAATATAGAGGGTTATATATAAAGCTATTAAATATAATACTCGAAATAGGTCTAGAACTAATAAACGCTAGACTTAGCAATACTATATAACGGCTTAATAACTCGGATAATTATCTAAAAAGGGTACTTATCCTAGAGTTCTTTTAAAAGGCTTATAAGTATTATTTATTTAAGTATCGACTAGGATTACGGATAAGCCTAGGTAATATTGCAAAGGCATAACTTTATCCCCTAAGCGATATATATTAGAGCTAGAGCTAAAAGCAATTATTAGCTAACCCTTTAAATTATAGGAGACTAGGTTAGGATCTCCTTCTTGCTATTATTATTATATCCCGTAATAATTAGTCGTAATTTTTCGTACGAGTAATTAGTTATTTTATCCTTAACTTCTTAGATAAGTCTAGTACGAAAAATCCGAACTCCTTTATACTAGGCGGGATCGAACTATTCGAAGGAGAAAACACCTTAGCTTATAAGGTCTATAATCTCCTTTTAGTCTAATGCTTTAAATAGCAGTCTAGGGGTTATAATCCTGCCTTTTATGCAAAAATAAAGAGAAAGCGTAAAGTCGTCCTATTCTTTTTTAGATAGAAATTAGGTTAAGGTTTATAGTAATTATAGCAGTTAAACCTCTAAACGCTATAAGAACTAGGTTTATTTTTAGGCAGGTTTTAGGTTATTTTTATCCTATTTTTAGGCAGCCTTTAATTAGGTATTATTTAAAAAGTAAGGCTATATATATATCGACTAAAATACCTAGAGACTAGTCGAGGACTAGATTATAATATTATAGCCGTCGATAGCCTTAAGGGTAAAAGGACTAGTCTAGCCGTCCTTTTTTCTCTAAACCTTAACCTAGCTTTGCAATAGGAGTTAAAAAAGCATTATTATATTAGGGCTATTCCTAGTAGATAGCGCCTCTTTTAGTTATTAAGATACTATAATTTCTCGAAGACTCGTTATTGCTTTCTAAACGGCTTTAGCCTATTCTCGAGTAGTTTTCGATAAGGAAGAATCCTAAGTAATCCTTAGATATATACTAAAAATAAGCAGAGTTAGAACTAATCTATCTAGGCTAGCGGTATTATTTATAGCCTTAACTGCTATCTAGAGAATTAAATCTCGTCCTATTATTGCTTAGATTTTAGTGCTAAGGATCTTATATGCCTAGCAGAAGGGGGTATAGTATCTTTTAACCTTCCCTATAGACTAGTGCGCTTTTACTAGTACTTACTAGCAGGTAATTCCTATTTATCTAGATTTATTCTAGAATTCCTTAGATAAAAAGTTCGTGCCTATATTATATTAGAGCGAATCTAGGGGTCCTAAGTACGTATCGATTTATATAGTCCTTAAAGCTTCCTAGGTATCCTTAGTAGATATTAAACGTAAGAATCGGGCAGCTTAAAAAGATATTATAGTATCGATAATATAAAAAACTAGTTTTCTACTTAGGTATATAACGTCTATAATAATTTCAAAATTAAACTCTTTATTATTATAAAGCATAAACTTAAATCGGCTAGGTGCCTTGCTATATAACTAATAATATTAGCAGAACTTCGAAATGCTTTTAAGAGTAGTTATTAGTATTTTATATCCGGCTCTAAATAGAAGTTAGTATAATCGTTATACTATAGGGTATCTAAATTAGCAGTAGATTATCCGGATTTCGGATTTAGTTAGGAACAAAATCGCAGCGTCTTCTAGTTAAAGGAAGAACTAAGGGTGCCCCTATTTACAAATAACTAGCAGTACTTTATCCTAGCTAATAAGCTCGTTTATTATATTCCGGAAGAAAATCTTTAAGCAATTTATATCTGCTAAAAAAAGAAGAAAAGGGGTAGGCAAAGTAAGAACGTAAAAGGTAATATTTCTAAATAGAGTTTTAATAGTTATATTACTAAGTATAAGTATACTTTATCCTTCGCCGAATTTAATAGAATTAGTACTAGTAGATGCCTTATTAACTATAAAATATAGTATTATTTTCTATAAGGCTTTAACCTAATTTTGTCTAGTAGTTAAAATCTATATAGTACTAGTATCGATTATAATTCCCTAAAAAGACTATTAGGAATATTAATCTTCGAGAAGAAATTGCAAAGCTAGCACGGGTTCCGTTACGTCTAATTTCGGGTCGTATCTAGTAAGGAGGTATATAAATACTAACGTAGAAAGGAACTAAGAGGCTTCTTACTGCCTTAAAATATCCTTAGGGTTATTATTAATTATATACTATTCTTCGTTATATAATTTAAGTCTTTCGAATATAGTAATATAGGCTATAAAGTCCTAAGGGCTATTATCTAAAAATTCGTAGTATACTATATACGAGGTTTTTGCTTGCTTTTATTTTTTAAGCGGGTATTTAGTCGACTAGCAACTAACCTTGCTATATATAAAATACTTTTAAGTCTAGTTCTTATTTAGTCTAAAATCGGATTAGACTTAGGTTATTCTCGAACTATCTTCTAACCGATTTTATATATTATTCTAATATCTGCAGTCTAGATAATAAATTGCGCTCTATTATAATATCTATTTAGCTTCGTTCTTTATAATCGATATTTCTAGTACGGATTATAAATCTACTTATAAGTTTTCGATATCTTTAGCTAGTTAGAATAACGCAAACTTAAGTTCTAGTACTCTTTAGCATATATTAATAATTATTATACGCAAGGGAGTATCTCTTTTATATCCCTTTCTAAGGGCTTATTAATATAACTCTAGTTTATAAAATAATTTCTAGAGAACCTTATACAAGGATAGTTCCGAATTCGTCCTGCGAACGGATTAAAATAAAGTTGATATCTAGTTAGTAAAGTAGTATATATAATTAATATCTAACTCGAAGTGCTTTTTAAGTTAGTTATATTGCGTCTCGAAAGTATTATACTATTTAATATAATCTATAAAGTACTGCTATACGCAACTAGTCTAAATATAAGGGAAAATTAAATAGAAGTATTTAGGGGCAATCTTTAATAAAAAACAAATATTAAAAAACAAATAAATAATATCGTTAAGCAAATTATATAGTTTCCCTATAAAGTTCTTTATCTTATCCTAGACTTTAGTAAATTTAGTTATAATATTGTTATCGATAGGCAAGTTAGGAGTCGATTTTAGGGGTAACTTAATATAAAATTCAAACAGGATTATTTTAGGCTTTTCCCGAATTTAGATTAAATTCGAAGCGACTTCCTATAGAGTTTTTATATCGTTCTAGTTATATTCTAGAAAGGCTATATCCTATATAGGTAGGTTTTAGAATCGATATAACGTTAAATATTAAGTTCGTCCTTAGGGAATATCCTTATTTATTATAGGTTCTATAGATAGAGTTATTTAGGGGTTTGTTTAGGGGATAGGTAAAGGTTCTTTTTAACGCAGTAGTAAAGGGTTCTAAATTAATAGCGTTCGCCCTCTAGTTAGCAATAGGGATAGATTCGAATTTAGGGAGTTTCTAGTTAGAGGTTATTGCATCCCCCGTAAAAGGGCATAATAAGGCAGTCGGGTGTTACGCGCTACTACACACACTATACATATATACTAACTCTCAGGCCACGTATCTACAGGACTAGTTACAAGGGCACTAACTATTTAATTATAGCCCTAATAGACCCTAGATTACGTATAGCAGTATATATAGTCTTTCTTAGTACGCATAGATTTATGCCCCTTTTTCCCTTTTCTCTTTATCTTAGAATCTTTATTTATAGTGCCTATAATATATTTACTTATTATTTTAAGGCCGTTATACTATTCTAAGATTAATATATTGCTAATAAGCGGTTTATAAATATGTATTAGCCTTACGTCCTGTATAAAGACGCAAAATACCCGTAAAATAAGACCTAAGACTAGACTATAACTTTCCGTTACTAAGATAGGCAGCTAAAGACCCTAGAAGACTCCTAGACCCTATAAACTATTTAATTAGGTTCCGAGGAATAAGACCTAAGACTTAGACCCGCTTTCTAATATATATCTAGAAGCTAAGACTAGACCTTTCCTTAATGCTCTGCAAGATTAGCCTCGAGAGAATTAGACTATAACCCCTAAGACTAAGACTACGATATTAAGAGCAAAGACTATTTAATTATAGCTTCTTCTTTAATAACCCCGACTAACTAGGACTTATAGTCCTAGTTAGCGGCTCTTTAGCAGCAGATTGCTAACTTGTAGAGCTAATAGACCCCTAAGCCCGCCCGCTATAGAGAAGCCTTAATAGCCTTTATAGATCGATCTATTACTTTTATCCCCTCTAGGAAAGCCGTATAGCCTATCTTTGCCGCTATTAGATAGCTAAACCTGGCTTACTCTAACTTAGCTAAGACTCGCTATAAGGATATTAGAACGTTCTCTAAAAAGAAGGGCGAGTTTAGCGCCTTTCTAACTAACCTAAAAGATAAGATAAAGACTAATAAGGCTACCTTTTAGGATAAGGAAGATAGGATAGGCTTTTTATTTTGCTCCCTTAATAGCAAAGCCTATAAGACCCTCGAGACCTAGTACGACTTAATAGAACGACTTTTCTCTAGACTAGCCGAGATAATCTAGTATCTCGAGTCCGCTTATAGCAATCCTAATAAGTTCGCAAAGACTGCTAAGCGCCTCTGCTATTTAAACTTCTCGATCTCTAGCAATTAGGAGATCTAGGAATTTATTACGGAGTTTAATAACCTAGCCGCTAAGACCTATATACTATTTAATTAAATAAAGTATACGCTTTAGGACTACCTTTTAACTAACCTAGACTCTAGCCTATTAACTAAGACTAAGGATAATAGCCTCTCCTACGAAGACTTTTACAGCTACGTTAAGGACTCGGTCTACTATTAGAAGAGAAATACTGCCTGCTAAAAAACCTAGCAATTAAGTAGTTATACTCCCTGCTATAAAGATAAGTTAGCGGGAGAAACTAAGAAGACCCTAATAATAACGTCTAAGGAAAAGGGCAAGGCTCTCTCTAAGGATAAAAAGAAGGTCTACTAGGATAATAGTATATGCTTTATCTATAGAAAAAAGGGCTATATAGCTAAAGACTATTCCGATTATATCTAGATCTCTAGTATAAGGAGAACGCTAATACTACTACCTACTGCCTCTAAAAACTCGGATTCGGGAAAAGAGTAGGACTATTATAAGGCTCCTTAATAGTCCTAAAGGTTTTACGTATAGAGAAGAAGGTTAGAGAGTTATTTACTATTAATAGTTAAGTTTAAATTAATAGAATTGCTTTTTAAGCCTTATCTCTCTATAATACTAGAGTAGATGCCCGTCTCTTTATTAGTTGCTAATTCGCTAAGCAGGCTATTAAACGCCTCAATGCTAAGCTAGTCCCTATCCGCCCTATCCCCCTAGTTAATTTCTAAGGTCGCCTAGCTAGTCTAGTACGTAAGCAGTTAATCGTAACTCTTATAATTAATAGCTAGTCCTTTCCCTAGGAGACTTTTTAAGTTACTAATTATGCCTAGGATCTCTTTATTAGCCTATACTAGCTAGCTAAAAAGAAACTACTACTCGACTATACTACTCGGAAGCTTATCTAGCCTAATAATCTTCCTGCCCTTACTAAGTACTCCCCCTCGATCCTGCTACCTAGGACGCCTTTGCTTAATAGGCAGATCGACCTAGCTATTTAGGCTAACGCAAAACGCTAGAACTAATTAATTAAAGCAGACGAAAAGAAGTATAAGATCTTCTAACGCTTATAAAGGAACGACGACTTTATATAGCCCGCGAAGAAAAAAAAGCTAGCCCTAACCCCGACCTAGACTAAGACCCCTAACCCGACTAATCCCTAGGAAGACGACTAGGATTACTAAAACTAATTAATCTAAGCAGTCTAAAAAGATCCCTAATAGGCATAATAGAAGGAACTAACTCCTTTAATACTAACCTAGCCTATACCCCTAGAAGATAACCCTAACCTGCCCGAGATATTAATTGCAAGGCTTAGTCCTATAAGTTATACGTACTAAGGCTAAGAGATCCCGTTCCTAGCAGGAGAAGACCCTAATTATATTGCCCTAATCCGCAGCCTAATCCTATAGCCCCTTGCGCATATAGAAGGCTTTTTTAGTAAGAAGGAAGCATATACCCTTATAAGCCCCTATCCTAGTTACGATATTACGCTTAAACTAGAGAAACCCCTCTCTCTAGCTAGTCCCCTATCTTATCGCACTCTAATTAAATACTTGCTATTAGAGAAGGAGACTATAGACTACCTGCTTAAAATAGGGTTTATTAAACTTAACGCTAGCCTATATGCTATCTTTATCCTATTCGCCCTAAAGCCGTATTCTATAGCCTAGCGCTTCTATATCGACTACTATTAGATAAACGACTATTTAAAGAGTCGTATCTTACCTGCCCCCTTGCTCGATAGTACTGCCTTTAACTGCTAATCTGCAAAACGCTTCTCGAAAATTGATATTATCTAGGCATTCTACCGCCTCTATCTTAACCTAGCCTCCGAATACTTAATAGCGTTCCGTACTAAGTTTAGTATATTCTGTTAGTTAGTCCTCCTATTTAGATTAAAGGTTAGCCTTACTTAGTTCTAGAACTTTATTAATGCCTAACTATACGACCTCCTCGACTAATATACTAGTACGTATGCAGATAACGTCTTAATCTATATAGATAATAATAAAAAAGAAGACTATTAGATCGAATACTATAAAGTTATCTAGCGCCTTTATTAGGCTAATCTATAGGGTAATATTAAGAAGTCCTAGTTTAATATTACTAAGGTTAACTACCTTAGCGTAATGCTATATACTAGCATAGGACTTAGTATCGACCTCCGTAAGGTATAGGCTATTACGGATTAGAAGTTTAAAGACTTTAGAGACTATAAAGCTATACGCTCTTTTATAGGTCTCTATAACTTTATCCGGATCTTCTGCTACTACGCTAGTATAGTAGCTAAACCCCTAAACTAACTACTTAAAAAGGATATGCCTTTTAAACTCGGACTAGAATAGCGCAAAGTATTTAATTAAATAAAGAAGCTCGCGACTAAAGCTCCTATTTTCGCCTTCTTCTATATAGGTAGGGCATTAATATATATTAGTATAATACAAGAGAGGACTCTGCTTAAGTTAGCTCGGGTCCTTAATCTATTAATATCTGCTTATATCTATCTCTTTTCTTTCTTCCTTAAGGGAAGAAGGCAGAGTTTATATATATATTTCCCTAATCCTAATCCTCTTCTTCTGCTTTATCTTCCTAATCTCCTTGCAATCTGCTTCTAATCTCGGACTAAGTTCGATCCGATTATACTAGGAGTACTGCCTAAATATAGCCCTATTATATAATTAAATGCTTCGTCTATATATACCTATCCCTAGTTATTTCCTTTAGGGGCAGATACGCGTTAAGACGCGTAGATAATTCGTATTATGCATAGTTATATTTATATACTAGTAGTCCTCTTTTTATTATTAAATTATTATAGGGGAAAGAAATAAATAAGAAGAAGAAAAGTAATAAAGAAAATAGTATATAGGAAAGGCAGAAAGGAAGAAATAATATAGGAAATAAATAAATAAGTATATAAAGAAAAATATAGTAAAAGGAAGAAAAAGGGTAAAGGAATTAGTCTTTTATAGGGTAGTAGGATTATAGTGCATACTTACTGTATTTCGCGCTTTTTATACGCGTATACGTAACTTACCCCGTAAAATAAATTCGTTTCCTCTCTTCCTCTTATACTTCTTTTTTTCTTCTTCCTTCTATACTCCTAATAACGTTATATAGCATTATTATTACTATCGATAGTAAGTATAACTAAACTCTAATAGAAATAGCAGTAATACTTTCTAAAATCGTTATATAAGGCTAATAAAATATTCTAGAAATGCTACTAAAGCTAGTAAAAAAGCATAGGGGTAGGGGCAGGGGGAGGGGCTATAAGGCCGGGCAGGGGAGTAGGGAGGGTAGGCCTTTAGGCGAGAATACCTTAAGGGAGATAACGGCTATTAGCAGTAATAATAATAATAATAGCAATATTGCTCCGGTTCCTCCTCTACGTACGTAGTAAAGTAAGCAGAATTTTAGTCGATTTACTCGCAATTTTGCGATATTTTATAAGAGCATTAGACTAATTTTATATAAGTATCCTAGCCTTATTATTAAGCAGCTTGCTATCGATACCTCGGGCTCCTAGACGTACGCCGCTGCTAATAATACTAAGTTATCGCCTTTTCCTAGCTGCAACTACGCCTAAAACGCTAATAATAATAATAAAGACTCCTAAAACGCTAGGCGGGTCTCGTTAAAATCCCTAGACCCTAAGTCGCGGTTAGCCGCGTAGGGAGGTAACGAGAATAGTCCCCTATTACTAGTATATCTCCTATCTAGCTTAGTAGCCGCCTATAACTAACGCTTATTAGGAATAGGACTCGGCTATAGTAAAGAGTTGCTTTTGCTACTTATTATAGGGGTTAAGGTATAAGATTATAAGTATCCCTTTCTAATATCGAGATAAGTCTTAGCTAATATCGGATATAAAGCTAGTACTAGAAGCTAGGCGCGCTATACGGGCTCTAGCGGCGTTTATCTAGATAAACTACCCTCTCGACGAGTTTTAGAAGGGGGAGTATACTAATTTAGCTCGCGCAGCTATATAAGCCTAGTAGGAGTTTAGCACGAAAAAATAATCCCTTAACGTAGTTTGCTAGCTAGGCTCCTAGGGCAAAATTAGCAGGGAAATTTAGCTAGGGGCAAAAAAAATTAAGCAAGCAAAGCTAGGTAAAAATAATTTTAAGCATAGCTAGGCGCAATAAAAATTTTAAATAAATTCGGCTAGGCAGATAATTTTTATTTACTAGTTTGCCTAGGCTAAATTAATAAAAGAGATTCTTGCTTCCTAAATATAATAAGTATAGTATAATTATATATCCGTATAAAAATATTTAGGATATAAAAATATAATCCCTTTAAAATAGAAAAAAAATAAGTATAGTATAGAGGCAATATCTATCCGATTTCGGGTTAGTATTAAAAGAAGTATTCTAAAAGTCGTAAAGAGTAAAAAATAAAAGTAAAAAATAATTAAGAAGGTTTCCCTAGAAAAAGAAATAAATCCCTCTAGGTATCTCGATTATTATCCTAAACGTTCTAGGGATAAGTCGAGGTCCTTAAGAGATTAAAACCGCAGGCTATAAGAGTCCGTTCCTTCCTAAGGATCTTATTATTATTTAAGGTCGATTTAGTTATTCCTAAATATTCTAGGTATAAGTCGAGGTCCTTAAGAGATTAAAACCGCAGGCTATAAGAGTCTATTCCTTCCTAAGGGTCCTATTATTATTCGAGGTCGATTTAGTCTTCCGAGCAGCTATTATACCGTCTAGTACTATAAGAGATTAAAACTACAAACTCTAGGAGTCTATTCCTTCCTAGGGTATAAGTCGTTTCCTAGCTTAAGTCTAGGCATCTATTTCCTAGCTAATCTGCATTTTATTAGACATAGGACTTATATTAATAGCTAATAGTAATACTAATTAGTATAAGTAGGGTATTAATATATATTAGTATAATATAAGAAAGGACTCTGCTTAAGTTAGCTTAGGTCCTTAATCTATTAATATCTGCTTATATCTATCTCTCTTCTTTCTTCCTTAAGGGAAGAAAGCAGAGTTTATATATATATTTCCCTAATCCTAATCCTCTTCTTCTGCTTTATCTTCCTAATCTCCCTATAATCTGCTTCTAATCTCGGACTAAGTTCGATCCGATTATACTAGGAGTACTGCCTAAATATAGCCCTATTGCATAATTAAATGCTTCGTCTATGCGTACCTATCCCTAGTTATTTCCTTTAGGGGCAGATACGCGTTAAGACGCGTAGACGATTCGTGTCGTGCGTAGTTGTATTTACACATTCTGCCCTAAACTGCTAACCCGACTAGAGACTAACGCCTCCTATAACGCAACCGCTAGTATTTTATAGCAATAGCAGACTAACTCGACTTAAAAGCCTATAGGCTTTTTTTCTAAGACTATATCCCCTATAGAACGCGCTTACTTAATCTAAGACTATAAGCTCCTTGCTATTATATAGAGTCTTAAGCACTTCTACCTAGAACTCCTTAGTTAGAAGTTTGATATTATTATAAACTATAAGGCCTTAATATATTTCTCGACGAAAAGGCTGCTCTCAATCTGCTAAGTCCGCTAGTTAGACTTCCTAGCTTAATTCGATATCCGTTTCCTCTATTGCCCTAGCCGACTAAATATAGCTGCTAATGCCCTCTTGTATAAGATAGTCGAACTCCCTATAGTTAAGGCTAGAGAGAAAGAAGAATAGATAAGCTAATTAATTAAGCTAGAGTCTCTTAGTTTCGACCTCCTAGAAGTTACCCCTATACAGGGTTAGAAAAAAATCACTTATAAGTAATTTGTAAGTGATTTTTTAATGATTTTTTTTTCGTAATTTAAATTACTTATAAGTGATTTTTTTAGGGCTATAATTTAAATTATTAAAAAAAAATCACATTATAAGTAATTTTTTAAAAAAATCATAAAAAAATCATTAAGATTTTTTCTAAAAATAGATATATATAATTTTTTAAAACTAATAATATATACTTATTTTTAAAAACGACTTATATAGTATACTATATATTTCTATAGAAAGATAAAAAATTAATATAGAAAATAAGTTTTTAAAATATAATAAAGGTAAGAAAGTATGTTTAAAAAAACCTTATAATAAATAAAAAAGCTTTCTTTTTATACGTAAGGCTTTAGTTTATTTTTTAGTATTTTTTTATTTTTTGAAAAAAAACTCCTTAATATAATATAAAAATATTAGTTGCTTTTATATATTTATATTTAAAAATTTATTAAAACTTATATGCTTAATATTAGGAAGTAAAGAACGTAATTATAAAGGCTTTATAACTTATAAAACTTTAGTCTTATTTTAGTTTTTTTTATTTTTTTTTAGTATTTTTAAAGTAGGGTTTTTATACCTACCCTATAGGAAAAAGTAGTACTACTAACATTTAATTTAAAGACTATATAATATTATATAAAATATAATAAAAATATAATTTAGTATATACTTACTATAAAAAGCTTATATAAGGTTTTTAGCTTCCTATCTTCTTTAATAGGCTATATATTAAATAAAATCTCTTTTTTACTCTTTTTTAAAAAAGTATTTTTTTCCTGCATAGAAACTCTTAGTAAAGGTTTACCCTAAAAAGTAGTTTTTTTCTAATTTAGTAAGTAAGAGACTTAAAATTAAAATAAAATATTCTAAAAATACCTTATAATATTATAATATTTTAAGAATTTTTTAAAAAATTTAATTCCCTNGTATTTTTAAAGTAGGGTTTTTATACCTACCCTATAGGAAAAAGTAGTACTACTAACATTTAATTTAAAGACTATATAATATTATATAAAATATAATAAAAATATAATTTAGTATATACTTACTATAAAAAGCTTATATAAGGTTTTTAGCTTCCTATCTTCTTTAATAGGCTATATATTAAATAAAATCTCTTTTTTACTCTTTTTTAAAAAAAGTATTTTTTTCCTGCATAGAAACTCTTAGTGAAGGTTTACCCTAAAAAGTAGTTTTTTTCTAATTTAGTAAGTAAAAGACTTAAAATTAAAATAAAATATTCTAAAAATACCTTATAATATTATAATATTTTAAGATTTTTTTAAAAAATTTAATTCCCTTTTTACGCTATTTTATTATTTTTTTTAAAATAGAAATACTTTAAAATACTTAGTATATATAAGTTCCTTTTCTATTTATATAGCCTAAAAAAGTTCCATTTTAGGTAATTTTTGGAATATAAGCTCTTTATATAGTTAATAATAGCATAAGAATTATACTTTCTATTTTAGGTAAGTAAGGCCTTTTTTTCAGGGTATAAAGATAGAAAAAGTATAAATTCTTCCCTAGGCCTATAGTACTTGTAAAAATACGAGGTAATGTACTTTTGCTAATACTACTACCTATCCTTATAAGAAAAAAATAACGCAGGTACTTCTAAAAAGTAGCAAAATACTAGAAAATACTAGAAGCTTTAGCGCTTTCTAGCCACGTACTTTTTATACTAAAGTTTTGCTTTCCTAGTAGTATAAGGTAGAGAATTTCCCTTATAACTTTTCTTTCCTTTCTTTTCTTCTTTTTTTCCTTACGAATTCTTCGTTTTGCAACTAAATTTAATAAAAAAAATACTATTTAAAAGCTCTTTCTCTCCTCTTTTAAGTTCTTTAACCTACTCTGTAACTCTTCGCAATATCTGCTTCTTATAAGCCTTCTATTGCTTTGGCTATTTCTGAGGGTGATTCCTTTAGAATTATCGAGCAGGGCCCTGAGCCAGGGCCTGACCCGGGGCCAAGTAAAGCTTCCTCGTTTTTTTAACGTTCTTCGCAGCTTACTTTAGGCATTAATTCGCAAGGTTCTTTTATATCTAAAAAAGAAAAAGGTATTATAAAATTACTATTACTATTAGTAACTATACTAAATAGTAGAAACTAATAAATTATATAGGAAAAAAAATTAAAAAAGGAAAAAATCTTAAAAAACAAGTAGAAAAAACGGATTATTTAGCTTCGATTTACAACTAGCCGGATTTTAAGTTAGGCCCTAATTTAGAGCTTAAGCCTTATATTTTTTAGCAAAAGCTTTTTACTAGAAAGCTTTTACTAATTAACTTATAGCAATAACGCCGAGTTTTATATACTTATATAACATAAGTAAACTTACTTATATTCCTTTTACTTTCTAACTATATTTACTAATTATTTTAGTTGTAATAAGACTTTTAAGTATGCAATCGATTAGAAAATTAACTCTAACTTAGGTAGGCATTATTTTCTTTGCTACGAAGGCATAGCTTTTAGTAAGGAAAGTGAAAAACAAGGAAGAAAAAGAAGTAAGTTTATTTATTTATTTATTTACTTATTTACTTATTTACTTATTTACTAATTATTTTTTTAGAGCCCCAAGGAGAAAGACAGGATTTTTTTAAAGAATATACAGCAAAAAAACAACAACTTTAGTTTAATTTAACCGAGGCTTATTAAAGGATTTTATCCTTTTTAATAAGCAATAATATTTCTTTTAACGCTATAAGCTCGGACTCTTTTTTAGAGCTTTTAACGTTTTATAACCAGTAAGTTATTTTTAAGTTATTTTATTTATTTATTTATTTTAACTTTTATTACTAATTTTTAAAATAGGGACTATCTAAAAATCTACCTAGCAAAAATTAAAGAGCTTTTAAGTAAAGAATTCGAAGAAAAACGAAATTTGCTTAATAATAAGCTAAATTAACATATTAAAAACTTCGGATTATTTAACTTAACGTTTAATATCTGGACTTCTAATACTCAGGCTGCGTATATTAGTATTATTTTAACGTATATCTCTTCGGATTTTACGTTAAACTATTACCTTATAAGTAAGTTTATTTTTTTAATTTTTTTTAAACTAATATTAAAAAACCTAGGCTTCTACGAATTATCCGAACAATATACTAGCGTTTATATTCTTTAAGAAGCTCTTTTAGCTTTAAGCCCTTATCTAGCTTTAAATTATTCGACTATTTTCAGGTATGTTTTTTTATACTTACTAGTTTTTTTTACTAATTTCTTATAGCTTTACGAGAGATAACGCTAGTAATAATAATACCTTTGCTAACTCGTATAAAGAGGCTTATTATAGCCTTTTTTCGGAGAGCTTTAAAGGTAATATGCGCTATATAGCGCATATTATTAACATTATAGCATAAGATATGCTCAAAGCCTTTCTTTCCTTAGCTGCAAACAATATAATTCTCTCTAACTATATTAATTCGGATTTAACAGCCCTGGAAACTAATAATACAGAGATACAAGTTAAAGATAATAACTTTTCTAGCAAGTTTTTTTTACTTTTATACTTATTTTACTAATTTTTCTAGCTCTTTTTAACCGGCTTCGAAGAGTTATTACAATTTTAAAGTATAATATAGAGCTAAAAAAGCTATTTAAAGAAGGCATTAAAAGAGCAAAAAATCAGGGTTAAATTCCTTCTACTTTAAATAAGGAAAAAATACCCCTAGGTAAGTTTTTAGTTTTTTTTCTTTATATTTTTACTAATATTATTTTATAGATAACGCTACTAGGTGGAATTCTACTTATAATATGCTAAATACAGCTATTTAACTTAAGCCGGCTATTTTTTACGCTATAAATAATACGGCTAATAAGGAGCTGAAAAAAAATAGTATATCCCTTAGCAAATAGGATGCTTTAGTCGACCTAAAGGAATTATTCGAAATATTTCTTAAGCCTTTTATAAGGCTATAAGGTCAACTTTATATAACGGCTTCGGAAGCGCTTTTATATATCTATCAGATATATAAAAAATTAAACAACTTATACTAGGACTATAGAATTAAAGCCGAGCATACAAATCTAGCACCTGGACTAGTAAGTATTTTTTACTTAAGTTATTACTATTTATTACTAACTTTTTTAGTTAAACTATTATAACCTTTTTATTTCTAGTATTTTACAAGGAAAAACAAAGCTTAAAAAATACTTTCCGGAAAAACTAACTAAAACTAACTTTAAAACTTATATACTATACTTATATAGTATTATTTTAGATCCCCGGCTAAAACTAGCCTATTTTAAGGAGAAACAACTCCTAGGATTTTATCCTACCTTCGAAAAGGACCTTCTTAACTGCTTTAAAGCAGAATACTTTAAGTAAGTAATATTTCTTTGTTTTACTATTTTTTTTACTAATAATACTATAGAATAAAAGAAGAAGTAAATCAGAAAAATACTTCTTTTTCCCGGGCTTATAGCCCTGCTAAATCTAATTATTCGGACGACTTTTTTATTAGTTCGGATAAGGAAAATACGCTAGAAGAGTTTATTTTCTATTTTTCAGAGCTATTACTTAAAAAAAAAGTAAGTACTTATTTTTTTATATTTTTTAACTTAGCTAATAATTTCAGGATAATATTCTCGACTACTAGAAGCAGAATAAGGCTAGATTTCCTATTCTAGCTATTTTAGCTTAACGATACCTTTCTATTGCAGCAACTTCGGCTTCGATTAAAAGCGCTTTCTCTATAAGCACTAATATAATTACTAAGTCAAGAAACCAGCTAAACTCGGATACTATTAAGCAGTTAATTCTGCTAAAGAGTTGGAAAAAGGACTTTACTTTACTAGAAGAGGAATATAAAGAAGGTAAAGAGGAGGAATAAGTTATTTTTACTAATATTTATTAGCTAGTTTTTTTACTTAAAATTATTTTAAGTTATTCTAGTTAATAAATATTTATTTAAAACTTTCTATTAGTATTTTAATAGTATTCTTCCTTAATTCTTTCTAGTATTTTTACTAGTAAGGGTTAGTTTCTTATATTTTTTAGTATATATTTTAGTATTTTTTATTATTAGTAGTAGTATTTTTAGCAGTATTTATATTAGTATTTTTCCTTGTATTTTTCCTAGTATCTTTGCCCTATTTTTTATTATATTTTAAGTAATTTATTTAATAGTAATATTAGTAGTATTTTTACTATTATTTTTACTATTATTTTTACTATTATTTTTACTATTATTTTTACTATTAGTTTTACTATTAGTTTTACTATTATTTTTTCTAGTATTTTTACTAGTATTCTTCCTAATTTATTTAGTAGTAATACTACTAGCCTTTTTACTAGTAATATTACTAGTATATTTATTATATACTTATAGTATTACTATTATTAATTATTTTAAAGTCTAGTTATAACTTATAATAAATTAAGAAAAAAGATAATATTATTATAAAAGAATAAAGTAAAGCAATTATTTATTTCTTATTTTTTAATATAACCCTACTAATTATTCTTCCTCTTAAAAGTCCTTAATTTATCCTTAAAATTTCTACTTTTTATTAAAAATACTATATATATACTTTATAAAAAAAATTATAAAAATCATCTACTTATAATTTTTTGTCTAACTAAAAAAATCACTTATAAGTGATTTTTTACCCTAGTAATTTAAATTATAAAAAATCATCTAACTAAGCAAAAATCCGTGATTTAAATCGCAAAAAATCGCATTACTTATAAGTAATTATATAAGTACAAGATTTTTTTCGAACCCTGGTCTTAGGGGTTATAGTCTAATTCTCTTAAAGCTAATCTTGCAGAGCGTCGAGGAAAGGTCTAGTCTTAGCTTCCGGATATATATTAGAAAGCAGGTCTAAGTCTTAGGTCTAGGTCTTATTCCTTAGAGCCTAATTAAATAGTCTTTTAGGGTCTTAGCTGCCTATCTTAGCAACGGAGAGGTTATAGTCTAGTTTTAGGTCGTATTATATAGGTGTTTTGCGTCTTCGTATAAGACGTAAGGTTAATACGTATTTATAAACCGCTTATTAGCAATATATAATCTTAGAATAGTATAATAGCCTTTAAAATAATAAGTAAATATATTATAGGCACTATAAATAAAGATTCTAAGATAAAGAGAAAAGAAAAAAAGGGGCATAAAGCTATGCGTACTAAAAAAGACTATATATAATACTATATATAACCTAGGGTCTATTAGGGCTATAATTAAATAGTTAGTGCCCTCTTAACTAGCCTTATAGATACGTGGCTTAAGAGTTAGTATATGTTATAGCGCGTAATAAAAACTAGGGTATAGCCTTACTATACTAGGTTAGTAGGCTTTTAAGTCTTATTATTATAGGGGTGATTATAAGCTAGTAGAACCTTTATATATACTTTAGCTATACTAATTATACCTTAATTAAGAGATTTATAAAGGATATAATAATTAATTAGGGAGACTTAATATATAATAGCAATAGCTAAGTTAATAAGTAACCCTATCGACTCTATATTAAGTCTAGACTATATAAGTACTATTTTTTGCTATAGATCTAGCAAGGCGCTTTTATAGTTCTTTTGCTAAAATACCCCGACTTATTAAATATAGAGTACTAGGTATAGTATAAGTCTAACCTGAAATTAAAGCAATACTTAAAAAGGGGGTTTTACCCTAGGTCTTTCTAGTTTTTCCCCTTCCTAAAAAATCTATAGCAATATTCTAGGCCTTTATATACTATTTATAAACAAGCAGCACTAGTATATAATTTAATTAATTAATTAGGGAGACTTAATATATAATAGTAATAGCTAAGTTAATAAGTAACCCTATTAACTCTATATTAAGTCCAGGCTATATAAGTACTATTCTCTACTATAGATTTAATAAAGCGCTTTTACGGTTCTTTTGCTAAGATACCCTAACTTATCTAATATAGAGTACTAGGTATAGTATAGATTTAACCTAAAATCGAGGCAATGCTTAAGGAGGGGGTTTTACCCTAGGTTTCTCCGGTTTTTCCCTTTTCTAGAAAATCTATAGCAATATTTTAGGCCTTTATATATTATTTATAAATAGACAGTACTAGCGTATAATTTAATTAATTAATTAAAATATTTTTATTTAAAACTTTATGAAATTTGAAAAAAACTACTATAATACTTTTCTTTTAAAATTATATATATATATTAATTAAACTTTTCTTTTTATAATCCTTATACCTGCTCCTCCGATTTTTAATCAGCTTTAATTGGCTGGAGTAAGCCTCTGATGCTTGTCAGGAGGGGTTGGTAAATAACCCCGTGGGACAGTTAGTTTATACGAACAAATGTGCCTCGTATGCCCGACCGGCGACACTTTATTGCTGCCCAACGTGTTGGAGGAGGTTGCATTGGGTTGACCACACCTACCTAATACGAAAAGGTCCAGGTTGAAAAATGGTACCTTTGTATCCGTACTGATATATACTGGTAGTACCACCTACTATGCACGAAAACTACAGGTATATATCCCTATTTTATTCACAATTATCCGTATAGGCAACCCCTCAACCGCTGAACTAATTCGCGGTGCGAACTATCACAGGCATCTGACACCTCGCAACGTAGTTGCAAAAACTTACTGTTTCGTCCTTGACCTGCGCGCTTTACCATGGACCTAGTCAATAGGTGTGCTTTTGCTCCTTTCCACCAAACCGTCAGGAGGCCGCTACTAGCGATTGCTCACCTGAAAACTAATATCTCTAGTCTTGAAAATCGGCTTCTATTTGCTGTACCTAAGAGTGAGCGGCAGTCTCAATCCTACTTGCAGAAAATGCGACTCATATCTCAATATATCTAACGCTGGGTTTCTGTCAGAGGGCCGACTGAATCAGGCGTCCCTAAATCTGCTCGAAGGCGCCGACATACAGTTTCGCCGTGAGCATCGCCTGGACATCGCCCTTGTCAAGAACCTGCCAATCGCTCTCATTTTTCTCCCCGCCGCAGATATCCCTACTTTCGTGGGACAGGGCCGAGTTGACCTAGGAATTACTGGTTGGGACCAAGTTAAGGAGCATGAAGCCGCCGTTCTAGCAGATAACATGGTCAGTTCTGATTGCAGCTCTTCGGGATGCGAAATGGTCATGGACTTGGGCTTTGGCGGCTGTCGGCTGCAAGTTCAGGTTCCAGAGAAAGGGAAGTATACCACAAGTCAAGATTTAATCGGCGGCACTATTGGGACCAGCTTTGTCAATCTTGCTGCCGACTACTTTGCCAATCTTGAGTCTGAGGCGGCTGACGACCGCCCATCGGACGGAACCTCTCTCAAACTGCGCACTAAAATTATTGAGCTCAGTGGCAGTGTCGAGGCTGCCTGTGCTTTAGGCGTTGCTGATGGCATCGTCGACCTTGTTGGTAGGTCACCTACGCCCATAATTTTCGGTCTTTTTTTCGCAGAGCCGAGGACTTGGCGAAGTTAATGGGCCATCCGGATAGAATCAGGGGAGACGATGCGCGCAGCAGGCCTTAAGTCCATCGATACAGTGATCGACTCTATGGCAGTCTTAATAAAGTCTGGCGCCCCGTCCGATCCTGCTATGATTGAACTCATCACGTCACGGATTCGCGGCGTCATAACGGCTCAAAAGTACGTGTTGTGTCAATACAACATCGAGCGTAGTCGCCTAGCCGTGGCGACAAATATAACTCCAGGCAAACGCGCAGCAACTATTACAACACTCGACACAGATGGCTGGGTCGCCGTCAGTTCAATGGTGGAGAAAAGCAAGATAGCACTAGTGATGGATGAGTTGTCGCGAGTGGGAGCCCGCGATATCCTGGTTCTCAATATTCACAACACCCGATGAAATGCACGCCACCCCTCGAAACTGGCCTTTTCGGACGCAGTGAACGGACACGCGAGCGGAGCGATTTATTCGCGGTTTCTTTGGAGGCCGTGTAAGACAGTCAACACTGCAAGTAGGCAGAAAGGAATATATTGGGCTTTTGCAGAAACAAGGCGCGCTAGGAAAGTCTGCGACTACCTAGTATTTGTCCCACGAACTAATTACGTTAGCCACTTCCAGAGAGGCCGTAATCCTTAGGGCGAGTTGGAAGGTTATAAGGGGAAGATAAATGACAGCTCTTCTAGCAGCGTCTCAACACTAGGAGGGTCTTAAAGGCGTCCCCGCCTCCCTTCCCCCTTTCGACCTGACAAGCGCTCCAGGAGAAGGCTTTACTGGGAGTACCTGTCAGAAAAGAAGGCCTTCTCAGAGTCACGTGGCTACACAAGGCCCACAGGCTCCGCAGCAATTTGCGCTGCCTCGCCAACCTCAGAATAATCGTCTTGGCAGAAGACCAGCCATCTGATATTCTCAGAGGAAATCTCTTCGGATCTCATGTATATAAAGAGCTCTTCTCAGCAGGAAAGGAGAGGGAGAAGAGATAAGGAACACACAAGGAACACACAAGGAACACACAGATCACACACACCTCTCTTCTCCGCACATTTCCTTCCACGTGACCTTCCGATTCCGACAGAATCTCACCTGAGATCCTGACAGTTAAAAGCCGCAGCTTTCTAGCAATACGCTACCCAAAAAAAAACAATAATGGTTTCCGAAGGAATCACGCTGGAAAAGATAAGTATAACATAATAAGAAAATATACTAACGAACAAAAATAGCAAACTTAAACAAACCATTGTGACGAGGCCTAGCTAGCCCGCACAAAAATCAAGGGGAGAAAACCCCTATAAAAAACAATCAATCATGGAGACGAAGGGCGAAGAAGATAGCCCGCACAAAATCAAGGGGAGAAAACCCCTAATAAAAACAATCAATCATGGAGACGAAGGGCGAAGAAGATAGCCCGCACAAAATCAAGGGGAGAAAACCCCTATAAAAAACAATCAATCATGGAGACGAAGGGCGAAGAAAATAATCATGGAGACGAAGGGCGAAGAAAAACACGGGGAAACAATCTCCCTACGAATAAACTAACGCGGACAAATAGGTACTAAAAACATCTACAATTTCAGTCATAATGGATCTCAAGCAAAAACATGCGGAGACGAAACAAAATATATTAATTGGCCTTCTTGGCCTTCTTCAGGGCCGAGCCCGCTGCGGCGGAAGCCGCCCTCTTACGAGGCGTCTTCGTCGGCGTTGTCGGCGTCGCAGTCGTCGCAGCAGCCGCCCCCCGCCTATTTTTCGTCGGGGTGGCGGGCGTAGCAGTCGTCGGCGTCTTCGTCGTCGTCTTCTTCTTCTTATTCTTCTTCATCTTCTTCTTCGCTGCCGCAGCAGCCAACTCCGCACGAAAGGCGGCGGCCTCCGCATCGACACGGGCCTCGACGGCGGCCAGCCGTCCTTCCCAGCCACGGAAGACACGAACAACGGCCGAAAGGCCCGGAGCGTCGTGGTCGTCATCGTCGTCGGCCTCGTCATCGTCGTCGTCATCCGACTCCTCTTCGTCGGAGTCGTCATCTTCATCATCGTCATCGTCGGCGGCAGCGGCAGCAGGAATACTAGCGGCAGCGGCGCCAGCGGCAGCAAGAATTGTGGCGGCAGCGGCGTCAGCGGCAGTCGTGTCGTCGTCGTCGTCGGCGATGAGCTCCGCGCCCGATAGGGCCTGATAAGTAGTGCCACTAAAAAGAATCAGATAACGCAACAGGAACTCCGCAACAATTCATGCTTACGCGGGAAGGTATTTTGCGGCCTCAAGGAGGCCGATATGACGCATCGTCGTCGTCACAGATTTCATCAGGCGGCGGAGGTGCTCCGCATCCTTCCTGCGCTGGCCAGATTGGGCGGCCCTCTAGTCCGCCGCAATCTGGCGCAGCACAAGAGGTGCCTCATCACACCTCCGCCCCTTCGTTGCGCACTCGGCGCACGAAAACGCTCGGGTGGACCCAGCCTGGATCCGGCACTCGAGGCCCCCAGTGAGGCACAGAACGCAAGGAGCGTCCCGTACCTCCCCAGGCACCACGAGGGCCTTCACCCGCTGAGAGGAAAAGAGTCAGGAATCAGAACACAGGCCGCAGGAATTGGAGGGACTTACGTGGGCCCCCCCGAGGTTCTCGCCACCATCCTCCCCTGCTTCCTCGGCCTCGCCCTGGCCGTCCGCAGCCTCCTCCGCGGGGCTCTCTACCTCCAACACCTCCACCTCTTGCCCCGCGTCAACACCCGAGGAGATATAGGCGGGACAGACCGTGTCAGGGACAACGGCCTCTCCAGCCCACTCCCCACGGGCGCCGGCGCGGGCCTCTCCCTCCGCGGCATTATTCTCGGTCGTCTGGTCGGTCATCGTCGTCGTCGTCGTCGCAGAATACGGACTATACACACTCATCAGCAAAGAACGTTGCGGAATAAACAACAGATCATAACTCACATAAAAGAACGATCCTACGGAAGAAGAAGAAGAAGAGAAGAAAAGAGCCTGCCAACGAAGGGGGCATTCGACCCTTATATACTACGGGGGTGCCTTGGATTTCAGGCACGAAAGATACGTACTAACAGGCATAGAGGAACAATAGTAAAGAATTCAGCAACGAAATATTCGAACTTCACGAGAAAAATAGCAATTCCGCGAAAGAAGTGTCGAGGAGCTATTCAGGAACAATAGTAAGAAAAAGTGGGGTCTATACGCTGACAGACGAAACGACAGAATACCTCGGCATACAGCAATAAATATAGCGCAGGACCTAACAAATACTAATCTCAGCAATAAATACAGCTTAACCTTATACAAATACTAATATTAACAGCAAATACACTATAATAAACAAACATATATATACTAATCTCAGCAGCAAATACACCGCAATAATAAGTAACAAACGTACAAATACTAATATTAGCAGCAAATATAACGGAGAAAGAGTAATAAATACTCTGAAGTCCTTCTTTCTTCTCTTTTCAGGCTCCCTAACTACGTCAGGAAACCTGCGGGGGTGTGTCAGAAAAGAAGGCCTTCTCAGAGTCACGTGGCTACACAAGGCCCACAGGCTCCGCAGCAATTTGCGCTGCCTCGCCAACCTCAGAATAATCGTCTTGGCAGAAGACCAGCCATCTGATATTCTCAGAGGAAATCTCTTCGGATCTCATGTATATAAAGAGCTCTTCTCAGCAGGAAAGGAGAGGGAGAAGAGATAGAGAACACACAAGGAACACACAAGGAATACACAGATCACACACACCTCTCTTCTCCGCANAACCAACTGAGGCAAATACATACATACATACCATCTCGCGGATAACTACCCATCCCATCCTTCTGCTTCACGGCCTTGTCCGAGAGAAAGCCAAGCCTTGATTATCCATCCTCATTTCCAGATTCCCACCACATCTGAGAGAGCCTTATAACCTTTACGATCCCTTCCCCCGTGTTCCCTCCCCTCGTGTCCCGCGCACACGACAAGTTTGTCATCGGACGCCTGTTCCAGCGCTTTGGTGCTGGCGCTCTGATAGTACCAGCGCTCTGGTCCCGCACACTTACAACACCCACATGTCAGCGTCCTCCGCATCGCCAATCGGCTGCCCCCATCACATTCTCTGAGCGTATGTACATACATACATACATACATACATATGTACATACATACATACATACGTCCGAGTGTCGCATTTCAGCTGCCAAGTCGCTCACTGCCTCCTCCCTTTCCCAGCCCTCTTCCCGGCCTTGAGCTCGGCGACGTCTCTTGTTTACTAGTAGGTATTTAATTAATTATCAGTTATTGCCATGAAACCTGTCAGAAAAGAAGGCCTTCTCAGAGTCACGTGGCTACACAAGGCCCACAGGCTCCGCAGCAATTTGCGCTGCCTCGCCAACCTCAGAATAATCGTCTTGGCAGAAGACCAGCCATCTGATATTCTCAGAGGAAATCTCTTCGGATCTCATGTATATAAAGAGCTCTTCTCAGCAGGAAAGGAGAGGGAGAAGAGATAAGGAACACACAAGGAACACACAAGGAACACACAGATCACACACACCTCTCTTCTCCGCACATTTCCTTCCACGTGACCTTCCGATTCCGACAGAATCTCACCTGAGATCCTGACAGTACCCCTCTATGTATAAGTATTTTACGCCAGAGAGGTGCTTCAGCCACTTGGCTCGACCGGGCGGGCATCAGGCGCCGCACACGCCTTGGATATCATAATTTTTTTATCTTCATGGGGTATATGACACGCTATGAGACATGGCCTGGGATACCCTCATCATGGAATCGTGTTGCCTCGGCGAGCATTCCTCTATCGCGAGTCGTACCGTCTCCTCTGTAACCCAGGTGCTATGACTAAGGAATAATTCTTTATAATAGTTTAGTATGCCATCATGATGCTTCAGCCCTTTTGGCTTTAGAAGTGCTGGCCTCGAGATGTTTATCTGATATTTATCTCACTCTCCTCTCTAGCGTTCCAACATTTGTCGGCGGCATTATGAAGATATCAATCAGTTATGCATGGCCCACTGCAAGATGTGTGCGACTGACCGCACTCGCATTGTCAGCGGTTCTCGGTCTCATCATCATTTCTTGGATCGGTGGTGAGAATTTCACATCCAGCTCAGCGTTCAACCGATCTGGTATCAGGGAGCCAAGCCGAAGCTCGATGCGGAAGCCTAATTGGGAAGAGAACTGGGAACGTCGCGTTATGGACTTGTCAGCATTGACCGATCTCGGCCGAGTCGCTAACAGAACTCTCGGTTTCGAGAAGGTAATCGCCATCGGTCTTCCGGAGCGGTCTGATAAGCGGGACGCTCTAGATCTGATGGCCGCTCTAAGTGGCTTCGATCTCGACTGGGTGGACGGTGTCAAGTCATCCGACATATCTAAAAAGGCCATTCCATTTGGCATCGATCTTAAAACAGTTCACGATAATTTTCTGGGTGGTTGGAGAGGCCACATGAACGCCATTCGCCGGTAAGCTTCACCAAGGTTGGAGTATTTTGCAAAACCTGACGACTGTTTAGCGTTGTGAATAGCGGTGTCTCCTCGGCTCTGATCATGGAGGATGACATGGACTGGGATGTTCATCTCAAACTGCAACTGAACGAAATAGCTCAGGGTGTTCGTCAGGTGCTCGGCGAATTCTCCCCTCATTTGCCCAAATCACCATACGGAGACTCGTGGGATGTCCTGTGGCTGGGTCATTGCGGCGAGCCCTTCCCCGAGACGCTGGAAGAGAATGTCGGGCTCGAAGACGAGGCCAAAGCCAGGATGTCCGTCAAGCATACCATCATTGAGGACAACACCGTACCTCCATACAGTGAAGTTTCCCATCTCGTGGATTGGTCTGCGTTCTCGGCGCGGACACGGCTTGTTCACTTATCAGCAGCGCCAATCTGTTCCTTTGCCTATGCCATCTCCCAGAGCGCTGCCCGGAAAATCCTTTTTGCTTTGAGCGTCGATGGTCTGCAGATGGCCTTCGACAACTCCCTGGCACAGTTATGCCGTGATTCCATTCATGATCTGGGCCTGCAGAAAGAGGACGGGTATCGCCTGAGGTGCCTTAGTGTCAACCCGACTATGATGTTTCACCATCGAGCCAAGGGACTTCTTTTGGGGGACAGCGATGTGCAGAGCTCCGGGCAGGATGGCAGTGCCAGGGAACAGGGTATCTCAGAGTCCATTAAGTGGAGCATGAGGTTGAACTTGAGAAATATCTTGACGGGCCAGCCCCTCGATCCTCAGTTTAGCACGTAAGGATCAGGAGTTGAAATGAACTACTAGGAGTGACATCCGTTCTTCGGACAGCGTGGGGCCTGCCACCATGGCGGTACGTTCATTACTTTGTTTCTACAATCGACATGCAATAGAAATTTCTTGGTGCTTAGCTCAACTCTACGAGCTGACCGACGTATATAGGTTTTGTTTGAACCTCATATACACATACACCGAGGTGGGAATTTCCACCCTGTCGATGGGTTGATGTGGGAAGCCGCGTTGTTCTCTTCAGTCATCTGACATATTCCTAGCTTATGTCTTCGTACCACCGCCGACGAATCATACAGACTGGCTACGAACCACGGTTATCCCATCCCACCAAACCAGTAGCTCTTCGCCACTGCTGGGTTTCTTGATCTAGCCGTAGGAACCACAGGTCGAGGGCATCCGTGGCCTGGGGGCTTATAGATTCTGTTCTTTGCATGGATTCATCGCCCATCAAAGCCACACCCTTGTCGACTGCGTCATCAGCTGTCGCTTCGACCCGGGCTTTCCGCCTCATGGCGCGTTCGCTGAGCCATCGACGTCGTCCAGCGAGATATCTGACGCTGTGTCCGAGACCAGCACATCCGGGCGCGAGCCCTTTGTGAGACCGGTCGAGTGGTGGGCCTGTAAAGAAAAAAATCTTTCTCCCAGTATCACTATGCAAGCGCTGGCGCAGCTGCAAAGGCATCGCATCATTGATAGTTCCGGGAAGAGTAAATACCTCCGAGGGTCGAGGCTGGTTGTACATGCTATGCACAGTCTGCGGGGCAAACGACGCCCTGGTAACTGGAGGTAGGTGTGCCTGGCTACTCCGTGATTGTGAGACGAAGTGGTTGCTCGCGGGTTGCTGAGGGCGGGGGCCGGTTGAGGGGTAGTTTTGCGCGTAAGTTGGATATATTTGATGTTGCTGATGTTGGTAGTGCACGGGGCGAACAGGGAAATGCGACAGAACGGACGTTTGATGATGCGAGGCGTGAGGAATGGGCACTGGTGTCTGATGCCTGGGGGCAGAAGCCGATGTTGCCGGGGTAGCGGGTCGGACATGGGGCGTCGTATGCGCATTGCCATAATGGCTCGGTGACATGAACGATGCTCTCGTAGACGTCTCCGCCGGCCCCTCTCTGGTTAAGGAGCGATTAGAGCTCACGTCCGTAATCGCGGGAACTGAAGTCGGCGGAGGGGTAATTTCCGGCGGGGGTGATTCCTGGTAGTAACCTGGTGAGTGACGGCCCAACAGATATTTCGGCTTCTCTGCATGAGGGGGAGAAGCTGATTTTGTCTGAGGAAACCTCGGATAGGAACACATGAGCAACGGAGGAGAAGAGGCTGCCATATGGCTTCGGAGGGGAGAAACCAGGGCAAGTATCTCTTCCTCCTTTCCCTCGTCTTCAAGTCTCGCCCTTTTCTCCTTGCGGAGACGACCATGTACGCCTAGGGAGTGGGTAGATTGAAAACGTGATTTAGGAGATGAATGTACTCACATTTGGTTCCAAGGGACGCCGATGTACGGCACCGACGATTGGCGGAGCATTTTGACTTCCCCAGGTCGGTCTTGGAAACTCATCGGCCTCCTTGGCATCGTCGCGCAAAAGGTGCTTGATCGGGCTGGGGAATTTCTTCAAACGGTTGGGCACATTGAGAAGGTCCATTTCGTAGTCCTTGTCCCTCACCTCCTCGGGCAAGCAACTTGCCCAGGTTTTGATTTTGTTGAACCGAAATTTTTCCTCGTTGTAACGCGACTCACAAATATAGACATCCTGGTTGGGCGGCAGTCCGCGTGGACGGCCCTTGTTGAAGCGCGTCACAAACATGACGAAACAGTGGTCCAGAATTTCATCAACTTGGTGGTTGCGATATTGACTCGTCTTCAGTACCTCGCGGTCGTAGAAATATTTCTCGTGCCGATGTACGGTCTGCTCAGGGCGATAGTACCAGCAAGCATTGACCCATTTCAGCCCGACACGATCCTGCCAAGTTTTGAAGATTTGGGCGATGATGGGCTTGTCTGAATCGTTTGGGTTGCGAATATGTACCCAGTCACCTGAAACTTTTGATGAGTGTCGGGTTCGTTATGTTTGATCAAATTCCACATACCAACTCGCCAGATCTGCCCATTATGCTCAATCGCATCTAATGGCAATCTGCCATCTTCATCTCGAAAATCTTCATCCGGTTTACACATCTCCTGTTGGGCTAGTAGTCGAGCTTGTCGTTGAAGCTCGACCGCGGCGTTGGCCACCTCGCTGTCTCTTTGGTTATGCCGCTTCGCGTTCTCAAACATGAGCTCCAAGTCCGACATAACTTGATCCACGTTTTCGTAAGTTTTTCGTTTAGCCTTCTTCCTGATGCTGTCTAGGGCAATGGGGTGAGAAACTATTTTATAATAATCTGCGGCTTGGGACTTGTCTGGAAGCTTCTCAAAAGGCCGTATCAGCGGATCTCCATGGCCATCTTTAAACTTTCGAAGCCCTTTGAGGATCGAAAAGATTCGGGCCTCCATTGGTGTCAGCACCAACGGTGGCCGACCTCTCTTTTTGGATGCGTCGCCCTTGTTCTCGTCGCCATCTTTTCTGCTCCATGACGACTGCCGAAAGCGACTGCTTCGAAGTTGACGCTCTGGCACCTGCAGGCGGATACCGTCTTCGACACAGAATCCCTCATCGCGGTCTTCTTCATCATCATCTTCATCCTCTTCTACGTCACCGTCATCTTCTCCGTCATCGAAGCTTGACATAGAGGAATCTTCCGCTGAAGGGAGCTCTCCTAGGTCTGGCAGGTCGGCATCGTCAGACGAAATATCACCTGCAGTTGCCAATTTCCGTAATTCATCCCGAAATAGCTCCCGAAGCCTTACGGCAGCGCCAAATATGGGTGCAGATGGACGGTTGTAGACTTGTGCATTGTGACAAATCTGAGCTACGTCTTTCACAAACTCAGAGAAACATATGTATTGTTTCCTTTGGATTTTGCTCTGATCGTATGTTAGCTAGATTCAGCTATCACAAACGCGCGAGGGCGAGCGGCCAACCTACCCGGATAGTGCTGAACGCTAGGGGCTCAGATATGATCTCGAAATAGTCAGGTAGGACCCGACGATTAGGAATACGCTGGAAGCCTGCTGCAAGTTCTTCGCCGCTATCACACAATGAGTACACAGCTAGGGACACGGTGATGAGAGCGAGCCAACACACTTTTCTCGGAAGTTGCAAAGGTACTTGGACAGGTTCTGAATGAGGTGAATCATATCTCGCTTTCCGTCATCCATAATCTCATCCCTGGTCTCCGAGACTGATTTGTGGCAGGCGTCGCTACGTGACGTGTCGATGTGACGCCCATTATCGGTCTCTATAACACTCTGCTGTGTGCCAGCTGATGTTCGGTTTTCTGACGCCATGACAGATCGGCTTCGTGTAGGCTGAGGAACGTGTCAAGGCCAAGAACGAAAGCAAGATAAGTATGACGCGTGCTTAGGTGCCCAGGTAGTAGTAGTCCTTTCCAACCTTTACGCACTAATAGGGGCTGCGAAATAGTACTAGAAGGAGCTAACTATAAGCTATTTAAATTAGTAAATTAAGAAATTAAGAAATAAAATATAAAATATAAAGTATATAAATTTTATATATATATTATAAATAAAGCTTGCTTTTTAAAATACTATATTATAATAATAATAGTAATTATTATTAATTATATACTAGGGGCTATAATAGGCATTTAGAACCTTTATATAAGTCGAGTAGAAAAAACCCTAAATAAGGAAAAACCCCTAGTAATAAAGCAAAAAAAGGCCTTATACTATAAAGGGTTATAAAGCAGGGAATATAATAGTATAGTAGGGTATAAAGCAGCTACTTGCTAGAATAGTCTTAAGGCATAAAGGAGATAAGGGGAGATAAGGGGAGGAGGAGGATAACTTAGTATAGAAAGTAAAAAAGAAGAGAAAAAAGCAGTAAAAGCAAAAGGGCAATAAAACTCGGAATAGTAGTAAATCTACTTTAAAAGGGGTATATAAACCTTTTTTTCTTTTTTCTCTTTTTCTTTTTTCTTTTTCCTTTTTTTATTATTTTAAAAAATAAAAGCCTTTTAACTTAAAAAATAAGCTTTTTATTAGGTTAATTAATATAATTATATAGGGTAGTATGCTAATATATTATAAGTAACTTAGTAATAGTAATATAACTTAGTAATAATAATAATAAATAACTAAGTAACTAAATAGCTACTTTTTTTTCTATAATTTCTATATACTTAGCGCTAGTAGTAGACTAGTAGTAGAGCTAGATAAGCCTTAAGTAGTAGTATATAGCGTATATATTAATGGGTTAATTAAAAAAGGCTTAGTTTATTAGTATTAAACTAGTAAATATGCTTAAAAGCCATATAATAAAAGCAAAAATTAACTAGTAGTTTAAGCACTTATTTAGCTACTTATTACTATTATATAACCTTATACTAGAAATACTAAATAGTAAGTTAGGACTAAAAGGCTTATAAGAAGGAAGAAAAAAGCTAATTTTAGAATATAATAGATTTTACTATTATAAAGAAAAAGCAGGCAGCTATTACGTATTACGCGCCTCTGCCTAATCCGCACACGCTATTGCGTAATCCGACTAAAGGTAGCGGAACTCGATAGAAGCCTAGGTTATATTATACAGGGTTATAATATATAACTTGCCCTAGCCCGCGCCTGTATAAAAAGCTACGGACTCCGCTCTCTTTTGCCTGCTTTCTTTTCTTTCTTCTTTATTTAAGAATATTTGTTTATAGTGCCTAATACACGTTTATTTATTATGCTCTAGCTATAATACTATTTTTAGATTATTTCCCTACTAGTAAGCGTTTAATTAAATACGTATTCCCTTTTTACGTTTTATAAAAGATAAAAAATACTATATCTAGACCTCTAGTAATAAGACTACTAGAGTTAACTATAACTCCTAATAGAGTTATTAGGCACGACTATTAACTAACCTTATCTATTAGTATAATAAAAAAACCCTAGCTTAATAATAAGACTATTAGCCCTTAACTTACGACCCGAGGATTTATATCTAGCAGAGACGTACTAGTTTAACGCGGAAAAAATAAGAAAAGAGATAGACTAATTATATTACTTACGCTCTCCTAATTAAAACTACGACTATTCCCGCAAAAAGGCCTCTACTGCTTTTAAAAGGCCTTTTATAGGAAACTTTATAGTATTAGGCAAGGCTGCCTAGCAGACCTTTCCTATAATAGGTAACCTAAACCCTTACTACTCGGATAAAGCTAAATCCTGCTATAAAGATATTAGGACCTTTTCTAGGAAAAAGGGCGAGTTTAGTGCTTTCCTAGTAAAGTTAAAAAATAAAATATAAACTAATTACTCTATATTCTATAATAAAAAAGACTAGATATTTTTCCTCTTTTAGGCTCTTAAGGGCAGAGTATAAAAGACTCTTAAAACCTAGTATAAATTAAAGACCCGCTCTTTTTTCTACTTAGCTAAGATAGTTTAAAGCCTTAAGTTAGCGTATAGTAACCTAAATAAATTTACTAAATCTATTAAAAGACTATAAAGATTAAACTTCTTAATAACTAGTAAGTAGGATATCTAGGAGTTTATTATAGAGTTTAATAACTTAGCTATAAAGACCTAGATTCCTACGGATTAGTTAAAGTACTCTTTTTAGGACTACTTACTAGCTAGCTTTAACCTAAGCCTTTTAACTAAGGCAAAAGATAACTGCCTTTTATATAAGAAATACTATAAGGCTATTAAAAATACTATTTTATACTATAAGAAAGAGGCGGTATAAAAAGAATCTTATCCCCTAGTATGCGCTCCCTGCTATAATAGAGTTCCTGCTTTTTCCCCCTCCGACTAGAAAAGAGCGGTTAGAGCTAAGAATAAGGGGCAGGCATTTATAGAAGACGAGAAATAAGTATATTAGGAAAATAGCACTTATTTTATTTGCGGAAAAAAGGGGCACTAGGCTAAAAACTACCCTAACTGCTAGAAAGTCTCTAGGTTAAAGAGATAAGCAACGCCCCTACTTATAGTAAAGAAGATAGACTCTAATAGTAATAAGTTAGGAAAAGAGTAGGACTATTATAAAGCTCCTTAATAGTCCTAAAAGTATTAGTAGAGAAAAGCTTAGGGAAGTCCTTTACTACTAATAGTATAATTTAATTTAATAGTATTAGCCTAAACGCTTCCTCCTTTTATAATACTAGAGCTTAAACTCGTCTTATAGTATCCTAAAGATTTGCTAGGAAGGCTATAAAAAACCTCGGGGCTAAACTTTCCTCCGTCCGCCTAGTTCCTCTTATTAATTTCTAAGGCTATAATATAGGAGTTATAAACTAGTACTTAACTGCAACTTTTATAATCGATTATTATATATTCCTATAAGAAACGTTCTAAGTTACTAACTATAACTAGGATATTCTTATTAGACTCTAATAAATAGCTAAAAAGTATCTCCTTCTTAACTATTTCTCCTAGCGTCTTATATAGCCTAACGATCTGCCCGCTCTTGCGAAGTATTCCCTAGCGATAATTTTGCGGAATCCGACCCTTAGTAGTAGAAAGATCGACCTAGCTATATAGATAAATATTAAATAATAAGATAAGTTAATAAAGAAAAACGACTACTACTACTAGATCCTATAAAGGCAGTAGCAGAATAATAACCTTATATTCCCTACTAGCTTAATAAAAAAGTGCTTAACCCTAACTAATAACCTCGACCCGACTAATAACCCTAACCTAACTATAACTAATAATAATAACGCTGCCCTAAATAACAAACTCTTTTAGGCATAATTAATTAGATCCCTCTAGGCAGACCCGTAATAAGCTTGCTAGAAGGATCTTATGCCCTTAATACTAACTATTCCTATGCCTTTTAAACTAGACTTTGCACTAATTAGTAAGGAGATTGCAAGACTCGCCCTAGCTAGTATTACGTATACTAGGCAAAGGATTCCCTTCCCTACTAGTAAAGACCCGGACTATATAACCCTTACACGCAATATAATTCCTCTAGCTCTTATATACTTAAAAGGCTTTTTTAGTAAAAAGAAATATATACCCTTACTAGCCCTTGCCCTAGTTATAATATTACGCTTAAACTCGATAAGCCTTTTAATCCTGCTAGCCTTTTTATATATAAAACGCTAGTTAAGTATCTACTACTAGAAAAAGAGACTATTAATTACCTCCTTTTAATTAGATTTATTAAACCTAATGCTAGCTTATATACTACTCCTATTTTTTTTGCCCTAAAGCTATACTTGACTGCCTGCAGGTTTTATATCGATTACTGCTAAATAAATAATTATTTAAAAAGCCGGATTTTTCTTACGCTTTCTCTTAATAGTACTATATTTAATTACTAGGAAGCCTAATATTTTTCTAAGATTAATATAATCTAAGCCTTCTACTATTTTTATTTTTACCTTAACTCTAAATATCTAACTATATTCTGTATAAGATTTAATATATTCTGCTAGAAAGTCCTCCCTTTTAGCCTAAAAGTCGGCCTAGTCTAGTTCTAGAATTTTATTAATACCTAGCTTTATAACCTTTTAGACTAGTATACTAGTGCTTATACTAATAATATCCTAATCTACTCGGATAATAATAAAAAAGAGGCTTACTAGGAAGAATATTATAAGGTTATTTAGCGCTTTTACTAAGCAAATCTATAAAGGGATATTAAAAAGTCCTAGTTTAATATTATAAAAGTTAACTATCTTAGAGTTATGCTTTATATAAGTATAGGAATTAGTATTAACCCTTATAAGATTTAAGCAATTATTAACTAGAAATTTAAAGACCTTTATATTAGAAAGGCTATATATTCTTTCCTTAGCCTTTATAACTTTACCTAGATCTTTTATTATTATTATTATTAATTATACGCTAGGGGCTGTAAAAGGCATCTAGAACCTCTATATATATTAAGTAGGAAAAACCCCTAAAAGGGGAAAACCCCCTAGCAAATAGGGCAAAAAAAAGGCCTCGCGCCCTAAAGGGTCGCAAGGCGGGGAACGCAGCAGTATAGTAAGGTATAGGGCAGCTGCCCGCTAAGGTAGTCTCGAAGAATAAAGGAGATAAGGGATAAGGGAAAGGTAGGGATAACTTAGCGCAGAAAGTAGGGGAGGGGGAGGGAAGGGCGGTAAGGGCAAAGGGGCAGCAGAATTAAAATAATAGTAAATCCGCTCTAGGGGGGGTATATAAACCTCTTCTTCCTTCCTCTCTTTCTCTCCTTCCTTTTTCCTTCTTTATTATCTTATAAGGTAAGGGCCCCTTAACTTAAAAGGTCGGCCTGCTAATAGGTTAACTAATATAATTATATAGGGCAATATGCTAATATATAACCCTAAAAGTAACCTAGTAATAACGACTCGATAATAATAATAAAGTATTACTTAGTAAAAATAGTAGCCCTACCCTTTACTATAATCCCTACTTAACTAACGCTAGCTATAGTAAAGCCTAATAAACTATAAGTAGTACCCTATAAGGCATATATTAATAGGCTTATTAAGAAAGGCTAGGTTTATTAAAATTAAACTAATAAGTACGCCTAGGGGTTGCGTAATAAAAGCAAAAATTAACTAGTAGCAGGTACTTGCTTAGCTAGTTATTATTATTATACGACTTTATAATAAAAATACTAGATAGTAAGTTAAGAGTAGGAGGCATATAAGGAGGGAGAGAGGCTAATAGTAATAAGTAATAAACTTTATAGTTATAAAAAAGGGATAGGTAGCTATTAAGTTTATTATTAAAAGAGGAACTACTAATATAATAGAGGTAAGTATACCCTAGGGTCCTAGGCTAGGAGAGTAGGAGTTTAATCTAATAGTAATAATAATATTAACTTAGTTAGGAGCTATAAGAGGTATAGAACTAGTACTAGAGTAAGGAGTCTAGGGGTTTTATAGCTTAAGCTATAGTCCTCCTAGTTATACTCCCCCTAGTCCTAGTTATACTTGCCTTAGCTCTAGTTACGCCTATAGTAATCCTGCCTGCGCTAATAATAATAAAGAACCTACTACTAATAATAATAATAATATAAGTCTAGTTTAGGAGCTAGAGGGCCTTATAGAGGCTATAGGTTAAGAGCTCTTAAAGGAGCTAAGTAAGGTTTGCTAATACTAGGAGGCTATTTTTTATATCTAGGAAAAATAGTTAGCCTACTAGGGGAGTATTTAAACGTATTATATATATAATAGTTAGCGCCTTAGCAGGATCCTTAGCAATATTCTTAGTATTAATATAAATAAGTAGGTATATATCCCTAAGGCCTAGAGGACTATAAACCTCCCCCTAGACTTAGATAGACTAGTATAGCCCTTTATTACGAACCCTAACGTTAAGGGTAAGCCGATAATATATATACTTAAGGCTGCCCTAACGCTACTAAAGGCAGAGGAGGTAGTAGAGGCCGAGTAACTAGGGGCTGCCTCTTATAACTATAGCAGCAATAATAATAGCAATATAGTAGAAGTGCTAACTAAAAGGCAGAGGGTAGAAGTAGTAGTAGTAGAGGGAAAAAGGGCGGTAATAAAGGAGGGGGCAGTAGTAGAGGGTGCGGAAAAGGAGCAGGGGCCTAGAGGGGGGATCCTAGTTACTACCTCGGAGGTTATAGAGACTCCAAGGCAGGGGCCTAGATATCCCTCTAAATAGGGTCGTAGATATAAGCGCGGGGGTTATAGTAAGCGCGGAAAGGGAGTATTAAGTAAAAAGTAATAGTTAGTATTATATTTAAGGAGGCGTTAGTAAATAAAAAGGCGGTCCGCCCCTATAAGGCAGTAATACTTTTTATCCTATATAATATAAAGGCGAAATTAAACTAATATAAGTAATATAGCTATATAAATTATAGAACTAGCTTGCTAGTAGAGACTGTTACGCGCTATACACACACTAACTCTCAGGCCACGTATCTATAAGACTAGTTACGAGGGCACTAACTATTTAATTATAGCCCTAACAGACCCTGGATTACGTATAGCAGTGTATATAGTCTTTCTTAGTGCGCACAGCTTTATGCCCCTTTTCTCTTTTCTCTTTATCTTAGAATCTTTATTTATAATGCCTATAATTTATTTACTTATTATTCTAAGGCTATTATACTATTCTAAGATCGCTATATTGCTAATAAGCGGTTTATAAATACGTATTAACCTTACGTCTTGTATAAAGACGCAAAATACCTATATAATATAACCTAAGACTAGACTACGACCTTCTATTACTAAGATAGGCAGCTAAAGACCCTAGAAGACTCCTAGACCCTATAAACTATTTAATTAGGTTCCGAGGAAGAAGACCTAAGACTTAGACCCGCTTCCTAATATATATCTAGAAGCTAAGACCAGACCCTTCCTTAACGCTCTGCAAGATTAGCCTCGAGAGAATTAGACTACGACCCCTAAGACTACGATATTAAGAGCGAAGACTATTTAATTATAGCTTCTTCCTTAACAACCCCAACTAACTAGGACCTGTAGTCCTAGTTAGCGGCTCTTTAGCAGTAGATTGCTAACTTATAGAGCTAATAGACCCCTAAGCCCGCCTGCTATAGAGAAGCCTTAATAGCCTTTGCGGATCGATTTACTGCTTTCGTCCCCTCTAGAAAAGCCGTATAGCCTATTTTTGCCGCTATTAGGCAACTAAACCCGGCTTACTCCGACTCGGCTAAGACTCGCTGCAAGGATATTAGAACGTTCTCGGGAAAGAAAGGCGAGTTTAGCGCCTTTCTAACTAACCTAAAAGATAAGATAAGGACTAATAAGGCTACCTTTCGGGATAAAGAAAATAGAAAAGGCTTTCTATTTCGCTCCCTTAATAGTAAGGCTTATAAGACCCTTAAGACCTTATATAACTTAATAGAACGACCCTTCTCTAGACTAGCCGAGATAATCTAATATCTCGAGTCTGCTTATAGCAATCCTAATAAGTTTATAGAGGCTGCTAAGCGCCTCTGCTATTTAAACTTCTCGATCTCTAGTAAGTAGGAGATCTAGGAATTTATTGCGGAGTTTAATAACCTAGCCGCTAAGACCTATATACTATTTAATTAGATAAAGTATACGCTTTAGGACTACCTTCTAACTAACCTAGACTCTAGCCTATTAACCTAGACTAAGGATAATAGCCTCTCCTATAAAGACTTTTGCAGCTATATTAAGGACTCGGTTTACTACTAAAAAAAAGATACTGCCTGCTAAGAGACCTAGCGATTAAGTAGTTATACTCCCTGCTATAAAGATAAGTTAGCGGGAGGAACTAAAAAGACCCTAATAATAACGTCTAAGGAAAGGGGCAAGGCTCTCTCTAAGGATAAAAAGAAGGTCTACTAGGATAATAGTACGTGCTTTATCTATAGAAAAAAAGGCTATATAGCTAAAGACTGCTCTAATTATATCTAGATCTCTAGTATAAAGAGAACGCTAACGCTGCTACTAACCGCCTCTAAAGACTCGGATTTAGGAAAAGAGTAGGACTATTATAAGGCTCTTTAATAGTCCTAAAGGTCTTATACGTAGAGAAAAAAGTAGGAGAGTTATTTACTATTAATAGTTAAGTTTAGATTAATAGAATCGCTTTTTAAGCCTTATCTTTCTATAATACTAGAGTAAATGCCTATTTCCTTATTAGTTGCTAATTTGCTAAGCAGGCTATTAAACGCCTTAACGCTAAACTAGTCCCTATTAGTCTAGTCCCCCTAGTCGATTTCTAGGGCTGCCTAGCTAGTCTAGTATATAGGCAGTTAATTATAACCCTTATAATTAATAGCTAGTCCTTTCCCTAGGAGACTTTCTAAGTTACCGACTATGCCTAAGATCTTTTTATTAGCCTATACTAGCTAGCTAAAAAGAAACTGCTACTCGACTATACTGCTTAGAAGCTTATCTAGCCTAACGACCTCCCCGCCCTTGCTAAGTACTCGCTCTTAATCCTTCTGCTTAAGACGCCTTTACTTAATAGGCAGATCGACCTAGCTATTTAGGCTAATACGGAACGCTAGAACTAATTAATCTAGGCAGACGAAAGGAAATATAAGATCCTCTAACGCTCGTAAAGGAACGATAACTTTATATAGCCTATAAAGAAAAAAAAGCTAGCTTAGACCCCGACTTAGACTAAAACCCCTAACCCGACTAACCCCTAGGAAGACGACTAGGATTGCTAAAACTAATTAATCTAAGCAGTCTAAAAAGATCCCTAATAGGCATAATAGAAGGAACTAACTCCCTTAATACTAACTTAGCCTATACCCCTAGAAGATAACCCTAACCTGCCCGAGATATTAATTGCAAAGCTTAGCCCTGCGAGTTATATATACTAAGGCTAAGAGATCCTATTCCTAGCAGGAGAAGACCCTAATTACGTTGCCCTAATCCGCAGCCTAATCCTATAGCCCCTTGCGCATATAGAAGGCTTCTTTAGTAAGAAGGAAGCATATACCCTTGCAAGCCCCCGTCCTAGTTATAACGTTATGCTTAAACTTAAAAAACCCTTTTCTCTAGCTAGTCCCCTATCTTATTATACTCTAATTAAATACTTACTATTAGAGAAAAAGACTATAGACTACTTGCTTAAGATAGGGTTTATTAAACCTAACGCTAGCCTATATACTGCCTCTATCTTATTTGCGCTAAAGCTATACTCTACTGCCTAGCGCTTCTATATCGACTACTATTAGATAAATAACTACCTAAAGAGTTATATCTCGCCTGCCCCTTTGCTTAATAGTACTGCTTTTAACTGCTAATCTGCGAAATGCTTCTCGAAGATCGACGTTATCTAGGCGTTCTACTATCTCTATCTCGACCTAGCCTCCGAATACCTAATAGCGTTCCGTACTAGGTTTAGTATATTCTATTAGTTAGTCCTCCTATTTAGATTAAAAGTTAGCCCTGCTTAGTTCTAGAACTTTATTAATACCTAACTATATAACCTCCTTAATCGATATACTAGTATATACGCAGATAACGTCCTAATCTATACGGATAATAATAAAGAAAAAGACTATTAGATTAAATACTATAAAGTTATCTAGCGCCTTTATTAGGCTAATCTATAAAGCAATATTAAGAAGTCTAGGTTTAATATTACTAAGGTTAACTACTTTAGTATTATACTATACGCTAGTATAGAACTTAGTATTAATCCCTATAAGGTGCAGGCTATTATAGATTAGAAGTTCGAAGACCTTAGAGACTATAAAGCTATACGCTCTTTTATAGGTCTCTATAACTTTATCCGGATCTTCTACTACTACGCTAGCGCGGCAGCTAAACCCCTAAACTAACTACTTAAGAAGGATACGCCCTTTAAACTCGGACTAGAATAGCGTAAAGCATTTAATTAAATAAAGAAGCTTGCGACTAAAACTCCTATTCTCGCCTTCTTCCGCCCTAAACTGCTAACCCGACTTAAGACTAACGCCTCCTATAACGCAACTACTAGTATTCTATAGCAATAGCAGACTAACTCGACCTAGAAGCCTATAGGCTTCTTTTCTAAGACTATATCCCCTACTAAACGCGCCTACCTAATCTAAGACTATAAGCTCCTCGCTATTATATAGAGTCTCGAGCACTTCTACCTAGAACTCCTTAGTTAGAAGTTCGACGTTATTATAGATTATAAGGCCCTAATATATTTCTTAATAAAGAGGCTGCTCTCGATCTGCTAAGTCTACTAGTTAGACTTCCTAGCTTAATTTAATATTTATTTCCTCTATTGCCCTAGCCGACTAAATATAGCTGCTAATGCTTTCTTATATAAGATAGTTAAACTCCCTATAGTTAAGGCTAGAGAGAAAGAAGAATAGATAAACTAATTAATTAAGCTAGAGTTACTTAGTTTTAACCTCCTAGAAGTTACCCCTATAATCGCCCCGATTCGTATACTTAATACTATAACCCCTTATAGTACTAACCTTACTATGCTTATTTAATAAGAGAACGCGATTTAAAAACTCGGCTACTATAGCAAGCACTTAATCGTCCTAGAATAGACTGCTAATAGGCGACTATTCCTTTATATAGCCCTAATTCGCAAAGCCTACGAACCTCTAATCTTTGCTTATAGAGGCTAAAATAAGACGATTAAGGTGCTATAATAGGACTACTACTAGCCCTAGATAAAGCAGGACGTCTAAAAGTATATCCGCAACTACTATAACTATTATAGAAATAAGACCCCGCGTAATAAGACCCCTAGACTCTTATATCCTCTGCTAGTACTAACTGCTATTTAGGAATACGTTGCTTATAACGGGAAAACTATGCCTATAGATCGCTATAAATACGACTACGTTTAGACCTTTATCTATAAGCTTAGCCGGATTATTGCTACGTTGCCTAGAAAGAAGAATAATACCTTAGAGACTCTTGCTAGCTATTACTTCTAGTACTTATACTGCTTTTTTAGCCTGCTAACTGCTTAGATTATAGATAATACTAGCCCTTTTATCTTATTATTCCTAAAGAGAATTAACTACTTTACTAGTATAAAGTATTATTATAGTAGCGCCCTCTACCTGTAGATATAAAGTAGTATTAAAGTTATAAATTAGTATCTAGATTAGAGGCTATGCTTCTATATCGATAAGCATTAAGATAATTAGAGCAATTATTTACTAGCGCTAGACTTTGCGTATAACTTGTTATAGCACGCCTTAATTAGCATAGCCCCCTTAATAGTAGCACTTAGTACGGAAGTTAAGAACCCTCTCTCTCTGCCTTAATTAAGTAGTTCCTCGACCCCTAATAACTCTATAAACCCTGCCTATATTGCCTCCCGCCTTATTGCCCGCGTATAGAAAGTATAGTAATAGGCTTGCAATACTATAGCTTAAGCCTAGGAATAGTAAAAGTAATAGGCTAATAAGAAGAGACGCCTTATAGACTTTACTATTAGTAATAAGGTCTTTCTATAATAGAAGGGGTTTAGTATAATTGCCCTAACGACTCGTCTCGACGCTTAGTAGTCTAGTCTATTTATAATTATAGCTAAGAAAGGTTTTAGCTATATTCTCGACCTGCTAGATAGCTATAAAATAACTAATTTATTCTATACTAGCCGACTCCGTAAAGCCTTAGATAACCTAATACCTAATTAAATAGTCCCTGCTCCTAAACCTAAAGAAATCTATAGTACGCCCGAGTAGGAAGTTAATTACGTTTTTTATTCTCGTATTATAGGGAGGAATAAGCGTCTAGAGTATTAAGTATAGTAGCAAGGCTATAATTCTAATAATATATAGTATCCCGCTAGGAATTTTAAGAACGCGCTTATTGCCTTAAAGGAATACTACGACTATTACGTTAATATACTTAGACCCCCTATAAACTTAACTAAGTAGATCGAGGCTATCGCTATAGATAAACTATATAACGATAATAATAATAATAACTATGCTATAATAGTCGGCAATACCTTACGAGTCTGCTAATATCCGCCTTAATAGGCATATTAAGGCCTTAGTCGGGGGGTAGTATTACGCGCTATATATATACTAACTCTTAGGCTACGTATCTATAAGACTAGTTACGAGGGCACTAACTATTTAATTATAGCCCTAATAGACCCTGGATTATATATAGCAGTGTATATAGTCTTTCTTAGTGCGCACAGCTTTATGCCCCTTTTCTCTTTTCTCTTTATCTTAGAATCTTTATTTATAGTGCCTATAATACATTTACTTGTTATTCCAAGGCCGTTACAGAGACCTTATAGCTAAGAAGATAGATAAGGTTAGCCTAGTCCCTTAAGGGGCCTAGATTATTAAGCAGGAGTCTTTAGGCGCTTATATAAGGGCAGCGGAGGAGTAAATACTTAGCAGTCTCGTCCTTGCTAGTACTATAGGGGCAGTATAGAGATAAAACGTTAGGAATATAGCATATATAGAGAAAATAGTTAAGCCTAATCCTACTAGACTAAAGCTATACTAGGATACTGCTAAGGAATTTAGGAAGAGTAGTATATAAGTTAAGGGTAAGACGCGGTTTAAATTAGGGGCGCTTATTAGTTGCCTATCTATAAGACTAGCTATAGTACTTAAGGCAGCCCTCCTAGGAATCTTACTAGAGGAGCTATTTAGCCTAAAAGCGCTCCTATAAGTTTTAACGTAACTATAAGCTAGGGTTAGGTAACCCTGCCTATTATATTATAAAGTCCCTTAGTAGGTAGAGTATAATATAGGGGGCAGGGGGTTAACTATAGCAGGGCTAGAAACGCTAGGAGACCTAGGCATACGCGGCCTAGATGCTAGTAGCAATACTATTAGCCTCGAGAAGCTAAAAAGTATAGGCAGAGCAGTAGGAAAGGTATAAATTAAAAGGAGGGATAAAGGCTTCGGACTCTATATAGTATAGAGGAGTAGCCTTATAGGCTCTAGTAATAACCCTAAGGTATTTAGATTAGACTTTAGAGAGTTCTTTATAAATAGGACTATAGGGCAGACTTAATAGGACTATAATAGGAGCGAAGTAGGCTACGCTATAAGTAATTGCTAATCGGATAACCTTTATATAAATCTTATAAGCGCGGATAAGAGAGAAGCCCTATATAGATATAGCGAGGTTAGTTAGTATAAGCTGCTATTTCTAAAGCTTCTATATAAGTTAATATAAGTAGGCCTTTTATATAAGCTTATAATAAATCTAAACGCTAAGCATATAGGCCTCCTATATAGGGACTACTATAAAGCTATTAAGGGTAAGAGAAGACGTATTAGCTTTATAAGCGCGTATAAAGTAAATAAGTTTGCTCTTAAGGGGTTAAAATAATATCTCGTACTCCTAGGCCTAATTATAGCAGACTTCTTATACTTAGACTAACTAGTCCTAAACCTATTATAGTATATAGCTAGTACTAATAATATTAGTATTATTTATAAACTTAATAAGGATAATTCTAATTTATTATTTAAGCTAGTAGTAAAAGGATAAAATATATAGGATAAATAGGATTAGGGATATTAGGGACTTTTAGGGGACTCCCCTCTTAATAGTAAAGGGTTTAGATAGGCAGCTATCGACTTTAAGCCTAGAGCTATAGCTAGTAAGGTAGCTGCGGATAAGCGTAGTAAGCTAAAAGGGGAATCTAAGGAAGTTAAAAATAGTAATAAGCTTACTATATAATATATAGTAGAAGGCGCTAGTTATATTAAGTAGAAGGAGTAATATAGAGCCCTATTAGGCCTAAGCTATATATACTATTTTAGTAAGTATAAAAAGTATACTATTAGTAGAATAGTAAGGTCTATTACTTATCTGCCTAAAGGAAAGAACTAAGGCAGCTTTAAAAGCGCAGGATATTTTTTTATACTAAAATAGTCTCGAGGACTTTCCTAACTATATTTAGGAGCGAGATTAGCCTATAACCCCTAGGGGCTTATAGGACCTCTAGGCTCTTGCCTACTTTCTAAAGCACTATAACGTTCGACTCCTTATATAAAGTAGGGAAGTAGCTATACGTAATATAACCGCAGAGGATTAAAGTAAGAAAGGAGACTAATAGTAGGCCGCACTTTTTAAGAAAGCTAACTAAGATCCCGTTAGGACTAGCTAATTTCTAGAAGGCAATGCTAAAAAAAGTAGAGTATACTTTAGAGTTGCTAACTTTAGGAGTAATACTAATAGCTAGAAAGGGGTTTTTAAGGGAAAAAAAGAGTATATTTACTAGATTTAGAGGAAAGAACTTATTAGCAAGTAGCTTAGTCTTTTCTTTATAGGATAATTATAAGCCGCTAGAGGCATTATGCTATAAGGCTAGTATATAAGTTAGTTCTAGGGGGTTTAGCTTTATAATTAAGCCTATTTAGCTATAGACTATAGGGTTTAGGGATTACTAAATACGCTATTAAGAAAATCCCGCTAGTTATTATACTTTACTTTATAGATTATAGCCTTTTAGATAATAGTTTTATCTCCTAGGACCTATTATTAAAATAGGCTAGGGTTTACTTGCTATACTTGCTATACTTGCTAAGCTTGCTTTATATTATATACTGCCTTGCTAACCTCTTATATCTACTAAGATTATAACCTAGGGCTAATTTATTAGGAGAGAGATAGGACTATAATTATTGCTATAGTATCGAGTTCCTAGTATAGCTAGTCTAAAGTAGCGTTTATTTAGTCTAGTAAACCTATGCGCCTAGGAAGGTAGGAGCTTATTATATGCTTTAGCAAGGAGGATATCCCTATTAAATAACTTCTAATACCTAGTATAGGCCGTATCTAGGGGGGGATTAAAGTCGAAGGAGGCGGATTATAGTATATAATTAGAACCCTCTAAGTCGAGGTTAGGGCTAAAAAAAGTTAGGAAATAGCTAGGGAATACCTAGATAAGGTAGATAGTACTTAATTAGCAGCTATATATTTCTCTAGTAACCTTATATAGGGGAGTAACGAGTTCGAGGCGCAACTATTCCGCAGCCTAAAAGAACTCGAGGACTTATAGCAAAGATTATTTATAGAGGTCCTATAAAGAATAATAGGCGTTAAGATTACTAAGAAGGATATAGGGGGTATTTAGGTCGAGCTAGTCTTATAGATAAAAAAGGGGGCCTATTAAGATACTAAGAAAAAGGGAGTAAACTAATAGGATTTAAGGGCTATAGGCGAAGTAGGCTCCTGCTATATCCTAGCTAAGAATAGGTATCTAAGAGTAGAGTTTATAGCGTTTATATATATAGAGAAGGGCCCTACCCTCGCTCTATACGAGGTAGTAGGGGGCAAGGCCTAGAAGCAGCAGTTAGCTATAGGTATCGAGTTAAGCTTCCTAGATAGCTACTATATTATAACTATATTTAGAGAAAAAGGCAAGGTAAATAAAATAGTTTAACTTCCGTATATTTTATATAAAGGCCTTAATTTTTATTAAGTTGCATAGAGGGAATAGTTAATAGCGATTAAGATATTAGTATAAGCTAGGTATAGGAGGGGGTAGACGCAGGGGCAGTACTACGCTATATATAGCCTTGCCGTCCGACTATAAGGCAGGAATAGCCCTAGAGGCCGCCTCTAGTTTATAGCGAGTACCTAATTAGGGGTTCGAGGGGGGGAATTTCTGTATTGCCTAGAGAGCTATAGTAGGCCCTTTTCTATAGCAAAACCTAGGTAAAGCCGTCCTTATTAGTAAATAGTACAGGCTAGGAAGCAGGCAGTTATTAAGAAATAAGCAGTAGTTAGCTAGGGTTTAGCAGTTAGTCTTAGCAGTAGTCCTAAAAGCAATAGGGTTGCGTAGGGTAAGCGGATCTAGCCCTATCCTAGTACTAGTAGGATACTTTATAGTCTCGGGACTATAAGGCGTAGTATAGGTAGGGCATTAATATATATTAGTATAATATAAGAGAGGACTCTGCTTAAGTTAGCTCGGGTCCTTAATCTATTAATATCTGCTTATATCTTATCTCCCTTTTTCTTCCTTAAGGGAAAAAGGCAGAGTTTATATACATAGTTCCCTAATCCTAATCCTCTTCTTCTGCTTTATTTTCCTAATCTCCTTACGATCTAATTCTAATCTCGGATTAAGTTTAATCTAATTATACTACGAGTACTGCCTAAATATAGCCCTATTGCGTAATTAAATGCTTCGTTTATACGTACCTATCCCTAGTTATTTCCTTTAGGGGCAGGAACGTATTAAGATGCGTAGACGATTCGCGTTTTATATAGTTATATTTATATACTAGTAGTCCTCTTTTTATTATCGAATCGTTATAGGGGAAAGAAATAAATAAGAAGAAGAAAGGTAAAAGAAAAAAAATAGTATATAGGAAAAATAGAAAGGAAGAAATTATATAGGAAATAAATAAACGAGTATATAAAAAAGAATATAGTAAAGGAAGAAGAGTAAAGGAATTAGTCTTTTATAGGGTAGTAGGGTTATAGTACGTACTTACTATATTTTGCGCTTTTCGTACGCGTGTACGTAACTTACCCTACGAAATAAAGTTATTCCCTCTTCTCCTCTTATATTTCTTCTTTTCTTTTTTTTTTATACTCTCGAGGAAGCATTAAATTATTACTATTATTATTAATAGTAAGTATAAATAAACTCTAATAAAAATAGCAATAGTACTTTCCTAAAATCGTTACGTAAGGCTAATAAAATATTCTAGAAATACTGCTAAAGCAAACTAAGAAGCGCAGGGGTAGGGGGCGTAGAAAGGGGCGTAGGGGCGGGCGGGGCAGTAAAGAAGGTAGGCCTTTAGGCAAGGATACCCTAATAAGAGAGATAATAGTTATTAGTAGTAATAATAATAATAATAATAATATTACTCTAGTCCCTCCTCTGCGTACTTATTAAAATAAGCAGAATTTTAGCTATTTAAATCGTAATTGCAAAATAATTTTTGCAATATTTAGATAAAAATATTAGGCTAATTTTATATAAGTATCCCGGTATTATCGTTAAGTAGCTTGCTATTAATACCCCGGGTCCTAAAACGTATACTGCCTCCTATAATACTAAGTTATCGCCTTTTCCTAGCTATAACTACGCTAAAAACGCTAATAATAATAACGAGGACGCTAAAAACGCCTAGGGGGTCTTAGCAAAACCTATAAACCCTAAGTTATAGTCGTCCCTATAGGGAGGTAACTAGGATAGTGCCTTATTACTAGTATATCTCCCGTCTAGCTTAGTAGCTACCTATAGTCGACGCCTATTAGGAATAGGATTCGGCTATAGTAAAGAGCTATTATAATTGCTTATTATAGGGCTTATAGTACGAGATAGTAAGCATCCCCTTCTAATATTAAGATAATTCTTAGCTAATATTAGATATAAAGCTAGCACCTAAAGCTAGTCGTGCTATATATGCTCTAGCAGCGTTTATCTAGATAAACTATTCCCTTAACGAGTTCTAGAAGGAGGAGTATACTAATTTAGCTCGAGCAGCTATATAAGCCTATTAGGAGTTTAGAATAAAAAAATAATCCCGCGATATTACTTAGGGTAGCTCTAGGGCAAAATTAGCAGGTATTTTAGGCAAAAAAAAATTTAAGCAAGTATAGCTAGGCAAAAAATTTTAAGTATAGCTAGGCGTAAAAAAATTTTAGATAGATTAGGCTAGGCAGGCAATTTTTATTTGCTAGTTTGCCTAGGCTAAATTAATAAAAGAGATTCTTGCTTCCTAAACGTAATAAGTATAGTTTTATTCTAAAAATAATTATATATTTATATAAAAGTATTTAGGATATAAAAATATAATCCCTTTAAAATAAAAAGAAAATAAGTATAGTATAGAGGCAATATCTATCTAATTTTAGGTCGGTATTAAAATAAAGTATTTTAAAAGTCGTAAAGAGTAAAAATAAAAGTAAAAAGGATAATCGAAAAGGTTTCTCTAGAAAAAAGAAATAAATCCTTTTAGGTATCTTAATTATTATCCTAAACGTTCTAGGTATAAGTTAAGGTCCTTAAGAGATTAAAACCGCAGGCTATAGGAGTCCGTTCCTTCTAAAAGATCTTATTATTATTTAAGGTCGATTTAGTCTTCCGAGCAGCTATTATATTATCTAGTACTATAAGAGATTAAAACCGCAAACTCTAGGAGTCTATTCCTTCCTAGGGTAAAGGTTATTTCCTAGCTTAAGTCTAGGCATTTATTTCCTAGCTAATCTGCATTTTTATTAGATATAGAATATATAAATATAACTATGCACGATATAAATTATCTACGCGTCTTAACGCGTGTCTGCCCCTAAAGGAAATAACTAGGGATAGGTATATATAGATAAAGCATTTAATTATGCAATAGGGCTATATTTAGGCAGTACTTATAGCATAATCGGATCGAACTTAGTCCGAGATTAGAAGCAGATTGCAGGGAAATTAGGAAAATAAAGCAGAAGAAGAGGATTAGGATTAGGGAACTATATATATAAACTCTGCCTTTTTCCTTTAAGGAAGAGGAGAGAGATAGATATAAGCAAATATTAATAGATTAAGGACCCGAGCTAACTTAAGCAGAGTCCTCTTTTATATTATACTAATATATATTAATACCCTACCTATACTAATTATGTCCTAGCGGTCGTAAACCCCCTAGGACGACTCGTCCTAGCGGACCGACTCTAGTATTACTATTAGCTATTAATACGAGTCTTATATTCGATAAAATACAGATTAGCTAGGAAATAGATGCCTAGACCTAAGCTAGGAAATAACTTTTACCCTAGGAAGGAACGGACTCCTAGAGTTCGCGGTTTTAATCTCTTATAGTACTAGATAGTATAATAGCTACTCGGAAGACTAAATCGACCTCGAATAATAATAAGATCCTTAGGAAGGAATAGACTCTTATAGCCCGTAGTTTTAATCTCTTAAGGACCTTAACTTATACCTAGAACGTTTAGGATAATAATCGAGATACCTAGAGGGATTTATTTCTTTTTCTAGGGAAACCTTCTCGATTAATTTTTTACTTTTATTTTTTACTTTTTACGACTTTTAGAATACTTTATTTTAATACTAACCCGAAATTAGATAGATATTACCTCTATACTATACTTATTTTCTTTTTATTTCGAAGGGATTATATTTTTATATCCTAAATATTTTTTATATAGATATATATTTATTTTTTACTAAAACTATACTCGTTACGTTTAGGAAGCAAGAATCTCTTTTATTAATTTAGCCTAGGCAAACTAGCAAATAAAAATTATCTGCCTAGCCGAATCTATTTAAAAAATTTTTTGCGCCTAGCTATGCTTAAAATTTTTTTTTGCCTAGCTTTACTTGCTTAAATTTTTTTTTGCCCTCCTTGCTAAATTTCCCTCCTAATTTTGCCCTAAGAACCCTAGCTAGCAAGCTTACAGGATTATTTTTTCGTCCTAAACTCCTAGCGGGCTTATATAGCTATATAAGCTAAATTAGTATGCTCCCCCTTCTAGAACTCGTCGAGAGGGTAGTTTATCTAGATAAACGCTGCTAGAGCCTGTGCAGCGCGTCCTGCTTCTAGTGCTAGCTTTATATCTAATATTAGCTAAGAATTATCTCGATATCGGAAAAGGATACTTACTATCTCGTACTTTAATCCCTATAATAAATAGTAGAAGTAACTCTTTACTATAGCTAAATCCTATTCCTAGTAGGCATTAGCTATAGGCGGCTACTAAGCTAGACGGGAGATATACTAGTAATAAGGGACTATCCTCGTTACCTCCCTATGCGGCTAACTACGGCTTAGGGTTTATAGGTTTTAATAAGACCCCTCTAGCGTTTTAAGCGTTTTTATTATCGTTATTAGCGTCTTTAGCATAGTTATAGCTAGGAAAAGGCGACGACTTAGTATTACTAGTAGTAGCGTATATTTTAGAGCCCGAGGTATTAATAGCAAGCTGCTTAAAAAGGAAGCTAGGATACCTATATAAAATTAGTCTAATGCTTTTATAAAATATTGCGAAATCGCAAGTAAATTAGCTAAAATTCTGCTTACTTTACCGCGTATATAGAGGGAGAACTAGAGCAATATTACTATTATTATTATTATTACTACTAATAGCTATCGTCTCTCTTATCGAGGTATTTTCGCCCGAAGGCCTACCTTCTCTACTGCCCCGCCTGCCCCTATGCCCCCTCCCCCTGCCCCTACCCCCGCGTTTCTTAGCTAGCTTTAATAGCATTTCTAGAATATTTTATTAGCTTTGCGTAACGATTTTAGAAAAATACTACTACTATTTCTATTTAAGTTATTTATACTTACTCGTAATAGTAGTAATAATACTATACGCTTTTATTAGAAGCATAAAAGGAAGAAGAAAAGAAGAAGTATAAGAGGAAAAGAGGGAATAAATTTATTTCGCAGGGTAAGTTACGTATACGCGTATAAAAAAGCACGAAATATAGTAAGTACGCACTATAACCCTACTACCCTATAAAAGACCGTTTCTTTTACCCTCTTTCTTTTACTATATTCTTTTTTATATACTCGTTTATTTATTTCCTATATAATTTCTTCCTTTCTATCTTTCCTATATACTATTTTTCTTTTTACCTTTCTTCTTCTTATTTATTTCTTTCCCCTATAACGATTCGATAATAAAAAGAGGACTACTAGTATATAAATATATCTATATATAATACGAATTATCTACGCGTTTTAACGCGTATCTGCCCCTAAAGGAAATAACTAGGGATAGTTACGCATAGACGAAGCATTTAATTATATAATAGGGCTATATTTAGGCAGTACTCGTAGTATAATTAGATTAAACTTAGTCCGAGATTAGAAGCGGATTGCAGGGAAATTAGGAAAATAAAGCAGAAGAAAAGGATTAGGATTAGGGAACTATATATATAAACTCTGCCTTTTTCCCTTAAGGAAAAGGAGAGAGATAGATATAAGTAGATATTAATAGATTAAAGACCCGAGCTAACTTAAGCAGAGTCCTTTCTTATATTATACTAATATATATTAATGCCCTACCTATATAGAACTCGTATTAATAGCTAATAGTAATACTAATTAATATAAGTAGGGTATTAATATATATTAGTATAATATAAAAGAGGACTCTGCTTAA